>JARJLF010000233.1:0-276579 GCA_029378395.1 Mycena leptocephala
GTCAAATGGGTATTGACCTGCTGGCGCTTGCCAAACTTATCCTTAGTGTCGGAGGAGGCCAGAGGCTCTGGATCATCGAGGAGGATGACTTGTTTGGGTTTGGCGCGGCTTTTGCGGGGAACGAGCTGAGGCTCAAATTTTAACTTTGAAAAATTCTCATCCCTGCTTGATTGCGCATCTAACGCCGTAACGAATAAACCTGATCCAAATGTCTCGCGATTGTGCAGTACGCTGACTAGTTGTACGCCGTGACATTGTTGAATTCCGTTATAGCCCGACCAGTTAGCGATCAACGCGCGCTGAGCGTTCGCCGACGCCACTGAAGAGTTAGACTTGGTTTTTACGTGAAACTGACGAGCTACCTCTCTACGGCTGGCTAAAGCATGCGTGCCCGGCTGCTGTCGGTTTCATTTTCTGTATGCATTGGTCGCAGAATAATAATAGTTGGTTCTGGAAGCTTCTCCTTCCGTTGGAGAACTGTATATTGTGAAGCATTTGAGACTTGCAGGAGAATGTTCGTAAAGAGGCTTGTGACTCAGTGCTCAGGCTTGTGATTTTGTAATTCCTGTATTGTCCACATGGAGACCCCCACTGGGGCCCCGCCTTCCCCATCTTCCCCGCATTTCGCCATTTCAAGATGCCGATTTGTTAGACAGCGTGATTGTCTTTTTTTTTTGACGCGGTAGCCGGGGATGTCAACATTCTTACATGGTCCCGCCAGTAATTCCTCATGGATCACTGAGAGGCTCCGCAAACCACGAGGGCGCAACATGTCCTGTACTCCTCAGACGCACAATGGTTAGCACTAGGGTTGGGTCCGGGTCCGGGTGCCGGTACAGCAGAGGAAGACCCGTGGCCCTCGTAGGATAAGGGTAAGAAGCCACGCCCTTCAGATAGCGGGTACAGAAGGGTATACCCGCGGGTCGTCAACCCATGCGGTATACCCGCAGTACTAGAGTAAAATGTACAAGTCAACGGACACTGCTGATTTAAAGTGGAGACAGTGGTGGAAAGTTTCAAACAGACAGACAGACAACATAATTTCATAATGAAGGTGCCTACAGTACTTGTAAATTAAATATAGTGACTTGACTCAGTATCTGAGATCTCTACCCCACTCGGGCCCATATCACGGAAATCATCTCGGGATGTTCAACACGAGCATCGAACCGTTGGATAGTAGAGTTGGAATCGCAGGAAAACCCGGTGGAACCCGTGAACCCATGGCGTTGTGTCGCGGTTCCGGTCCGGCTACTAGACCGCAACCCGTACCCCCGCTGGTTTATCCGTAATAGTGCCCAACGCTAACATCGATTGTGCTACCGCAACCATTGGTTGCGCAACCGCGGCATGTCGGGTGTTTCACCCAAGATTTCTACTACCACGTGACCCGCGGCCATCATTTCTGTGCCTGTTCACTCCATCTCAAATTCCCTGTGTCACCGGTATAAAAGGGCTTAGGGGGCATTGCCGCTCTTCAGCGTCAGCATCTCCTTTGCCTGCACACTCGTCGCGACATGGTCCAAATCACCGGCTCCCTCGCCATCATCTCCCTCGCCGCTGCCGGCCTCACGCGCGCTGCCGTGCTCAAGCGCGACGCGGCCACCGTCGAGGCGGACCTCGGCGTGCTAGCGAGCCAGGCGACCACTCTCGACAACGCGATCAACGCGTTCCCACTCGCGGGCGGCTCGGTCGACAGCGCGCTCGCCATCCAAACCGACGCGACGACCCTCATCAGTACCGTCAACGCCGCGACGAGCGACGCGCAGGCTGCCGGCGCGTTCAGCGAGGCCGACGGCCTCGCAATCCTCAATGGAGCCCCATCGATTGAACCGCTCCTCGATGCGCTGCAGGGCATCGTCCTTAAGAAGCCTACATTCGTGCGTTGTCCTCTCCCATACCCGCTACCAGTGTTCTCACGCGCGCATTGGCTACAGGAAGCGCTCCCGATCAGCGATATTGACGCGGTCATCCTCCAGGATCTCGAGAGCCTGCAGAGCAGCCTCGCTGCCTTTGGCAACGCCCTCATCAACGACTTCCCGGTATGTCCTTTGTTTTCCATCCCTTCCCTCCCGTCCAATCCTATCCTTGCTGTCTGTCCTGACCACGGACGCACACAGGACGACCTTGTCGCTCAGGCCACCCAGCTCAGGGACAACATCGTCAATGCGTTCGCCCCCGCCATCGCCGCGTATTCGTCATGAACACCACCGCGTCAAGGGGAGGACTTAAATAAGAGGCGAAGCTTTAGCCTTATTGTGCTGTTCGTAGCGTTGGGTCTCAGTGTATTCAAATCAGAAGTCCAAATGACCATCACCTTGGTTGAACATTTCGTTTCGCCGTGCCCGAAGCGCTGGCCGAGGCGCGGATGATGGCATGAACTTGAAGCATGGTCTCCAGTCTGAGTCTTGAACAGCACGCAACTCTGTAGTACCCCGGCGCTATCGCCAGCACAAGTCGGCACTGCAAGCAGATCCACAGGGGCAATGCCTACTTCCTTGACGGTGCATCCAGGCAACGCAGATTCCTTTGGAATTGAGGCTTCTTCTACGGGATCGGTCATGCAACACAGTGCTACACTTGCGTATGCAGACAGCTGTCAGGCTTACTCTAATATTCGGCAGCAGGGCACGTGGATGGTGCTCAAATCTGTACGCATTCAGAGCAGAAGAGGCAGCCGCTGGTGGCGCATTAGGAAATTGGAGAAAGTTGACCCGAGCTGTATCTATTTGAACTTTGAGGCAGCGTGTCCCGCGCTGGCTAAGCGCTGATGGGACCAAGTCAATGGTTTCTTCATTTGTCAAAGCTCAATCTCGATCTAGATATTCATTTGACTTCTTCGTATGCTCTGTGTACATGCTTTAACTACATCGCTTATGAATCAAATGCAACCCGCCCACTTTGCAGACTTGCGTTTGCCACCGAAGTCAAGCAACTAGTATACTGTACTATTCCGACCAAATGTTCATTATTTTTGGAAGTTTCACTCACCGAGATGGCTGAAAAATCTTCTTTGAATCATGGCGATTTTTGAGCACATCCAAAAAAACTCGGTGTCACCGTCACTTGAACAATTGGTCGGAATAGTACAGTAGTAATGAATTTCTCGCAGCTGCAGTCCTTTGTCTGTTGGGCCTGGAACAACGATTTTAACATACTTTGAAAACAATATTCTCGACTTGTGATTGAAATCCATGCTATTTAAACCAGTGATCCTCGGACGAGCTCAACAGGACAGAACTCACTCGTGATGTGATTTAATTATGTACGTCGTACAGCTACCATATCCATTCTGTTATCCTCACGCACAAAGGGAGAATCGCCGATCAACGACATGCAACGGCGACAGGTGACGGAGGTGCACAAGGCACGTTGGAAACGAAAAACACTCACGCGGGGCGACGAATGCGCCACTGCCGCGTCATTCACTCAACTGTGAGTGTGTAGTCTATACATTTAATTTGGATAGGGATACAAGATATCTATTAAGACTCCGAGTACTTACACGTTAGTCTCTCCTAGACAGACGCTTCAACAATGTCTGACCTCGTACCTCGGTTTGTTGAAGTCTGTTACTTACCGCGGTGTTCCGATCAGGTCAGAATCTTATTACATAATCACAAACCATTGAAAAAATGTTCGGTGAGACTGGGAGCTGATTTATTCATACACAAATGACATAGGACTGGTTGCCTATAGTTGCCATCAAGTTTGCAGCACTTCCTGAATTTTTAAGTGCTCATATGTGGCCGTCAACGATTTTTCTTTCTGGTTGCTGACCAATCAGATCAAAAGTCGCTCACCGTTAATATGAGGATTCCGTTTTGAAATTGAAAATTTTGAGGACACAGAACTTTAAGGCATACGTTTAGCTGCTCAACTGAGCTTTAACTGCGTGAAACAACGTGCTTTCGACAAAGTTTATTTAGGGCAAGATTTCAAACTCCGACAATTATGTAATAAGATCCTGACCTGAGCGGACCCCCGCGGTAACAACAAGACTACTTACACGTGTGAGATAGAAACATGAATGAGATAGATGGTACAATACTTACAGTAACCGTTTAAGAGCAGATTAATTTTCGCAGACTAAAGGACCTCTTGATGACACTACAGCACAAATTAAACGCGGCCTATCATCTATCTTGCATTGTTGTTACGGCGTGTTACAGTTGCTTCCAGAATATTGTACGGGTTTTGATCGAGTGGTGCTACTCGATTTCTGTTTACCTTCGCTTGGCACCACGTCCTTGCCGTTCTCTGCCGCGCTTCACACGAACCCCACATCTCCACCTTGGCGTCACGACGGTACCGTCCCAGTATCTTCTCCACCACACTCACTGCGTTCCCACCCTACGTAGACGCACCCCGGTATACGTTGGTCTACGTGCGGCTACATGTGTCGATCTTCGTCTACGTGCGGCTACGTATGTGTACACCGTGATGTCGGTGTACGTGCGGCTACGTCTGGCTACGCGGTGTAGACGCGGTCTGTCTACCCGTCGGCTACGTATGTCTACGTGTGTCTATAGCGTAGACGCACGTAGACATACCTCAGTCAACTTCATAATGCTGTTCTACCTGATAGGGCAGTTTATGTATCCAGTTCCTCAGAATTGCGCGAGGTATGTGTACATTTGTCTACATTGGTCTATGTGTGTCTACATTGGTCTATGTCGGTCTACGTACATGGACCGAGGTAGACTGATGTCGATAAATGTAGACATATGTAGACGAGCCGTGTCTACATGATGTAGACATACATAGACAAAGGTGCTCGTCTACCCTTGGTCTACAGGGATAGACAGACCCTCTGTCTACATGGCTATCCCGGCAGTCATCGGAATTTGACGGGCTGGATATTCAATGGATCCCGACGGGTTCAGATGCCATCAATTGATACAGCCGGATTGATGCATCAATTCGAGCGTTTTCCTGCAGATTTTCCATCGTTTGTCCAAAGAAATTGATGAGAACTTGGTTTTCCAAGATTTTCACATCGGTTTGCATGATATCCGGATCGTCGGAATCCATTGGAAAATCTTCAAATTCCGATGACTCCCGGGTTAGCCGTGTACAAGGGGTCGGAACGCAATGACTCAGACGGATTCCAAGATCCTGTGAGATCTGAGCTTGTCGACGTCGCCGATTGCAGATTCCAGAGGAGGATCACAAGTAATCGAGGAATACAACAGGGCTGCGAGTGCTGCACTGGAGTAGATCGTCGATTTCAAGGATTTCGCTCGGCGTACTGAATGATGATACGCTGAGCGATCGGGGTTGTGGGTGGTAGGGCGATTAGCTGTGTACGAACTGAAAAAGGGCAGGAAAAAGGGAACTGTGAACGACCCTAATAACAGATATGACTATGACAATAAAAGAATTAAGTAAATGGTCCGTTGGGCCCCTCCCGTCAAGTGTTCAGCGCTTAGCACACGAATTTAGGCTTGTCGACACAGCGCGCGAAGGATATCTTGATATTTCAGCGTTGTAGACGGCGCAACGTGGGCGAATGTAAGGAGGGTTGGGGCCGGGGGCGTTTGGTATTGTTGGACTGCTGTGCGCATTGGTGGACAGAAACGCACGGAAGCGGAAGTAACTGGGCGGACAGCGTGGGCAGGAGATGGGAGAGCTCCCGAAAGTGATTGGGCGACGAATCGGGTGAGGAACTAGGCCATGGTGCCCTGAGACCTAGGATTTGAGCGCATACGGCAATCCGACGGATGTGTGGGGAAAAATCAAGATAGAGGGAAAGCATCCTATGCGAAGTCGCAGGACCGATGACGGGGCGACACTTCGACGGCGGGCTGTACGATGTCGCAGCGGAGGGGTTGATGTCGGCGGGGCACGACGAAGCACGACGGGGCACAGTGGATGGGCTACGTTGTTTTAATGACGACGCGGCTGCGAGGCGTTGAGAAAAGAGCGTGCGCGGTGACGGAGAAAGGCAAGAGACGTCGTGGCTGTGTTGATTGGATCAATTCGTCTCTTTGCTCATCTTGCTTCCATCATCTTTGCTCATAGCGAATCCAGCGCGCCGCGTTCAAGCTTCGAATACTTGGCAACCACAGATAATTGGCCCCCACCGCACTTCCTAGTCTTTCTCGCTCTGGGATATCTTGACGATTGGCGCTGAAACGCATCTGACGTGCGTCGTGTATAAACTTCTCTGAGGCTGGCTTACTCGGTGGAGGAGAGTGGCATATCCCATGATATTTCCGATCCATTTCGCCCGATTTTGGCCGTTTCCGTTCATGAATTTTCCCTGAAATTGTGTCCGCATTGTGATCAGGTAAGCAGTTTTTCGGCCAAAACAGTCAGCGAAACCGATCAGACCTTAAGCCGTGAGAGGTGCCATTTTGGGGTGAAAATGGGTCAAATTCAAGGTGACATTGTGATCTTGGATGATTTTATTCGCAGGGAGGCGGACATCTTTTGGAGACGGGGAAATTGAAAATTTTAGGACTCAAGTGTACGCACCAGGATCGGACATGCCTTCTGACCAGCGAGTTCCGTCAGCAGTTTGGATCGGACATAGGGCCGATTTCGGGCCTAAACGTCAGCATTATGATGGGACATAGAGGCCTTTTTTGACCCAAATCCGTCCGCATATGGATCGGACATATCATGGGATATGCCACTCTCCTCTCGGTGGACCAAGCGGTGGACTGTATTTCTTCTGATTCAAATGGATTCTGCTGGCTCGCGCGCAGCTTCCTTCTATTGGGGTGAATAGTTCCGGTGCGTCTACTTATCCTATCTCTCCATTGCTTCGCGTTTTGCGGTTGAGCCCACATTCTACCTTTCATGCCAACCTGCCGTTTTTATGTAGCCCATGGGACCTCCTCGCAAATGCGTCTATTGCCTAGATACTCTAGATCTCCGAGGTGCCTCTGTTTTGAGGCGATTCGGATCTCTCAGTATTGGGCAGGACAACGCTGCCTTTTTCCGCTCTTTAAATTTCACTTACGATCCTTACGTCGCCACTACTCTGCCCTCACGTGAACTGTTCATGGATATTAATCTGGTATACCTGAGGTATGTCGTTTGAATTATTAACCTATCAGCACAGCGCCTCGCCGTATGAAGTGAAACAAACACCAACGCAGACTCCGCAGGAGTCTGACGGCGCATCGCAAATGACCGTGTTTTGACTGTAACTTTCCCGAAATAACCGTCTGCTGAATTTCTGTAATTTGGCTCCACGTTTCATTTCCGCTTTAAATTGACTCGTGGCCACTTCTAATCTTTTGTTTCTCGTTTCCGACAGATTTCCTCTCAAGGGATCATTTCCGCCTTGTTCAAAGAGAATATTACAACGTGCGCATTTCATTGCACTGTTTTACGGCTCAACCGCCACGTATCCGAGGACGTCGCAGATTTTGGATCACACCATAACTCCTAGCCGGTCCGAGCACCGCGCGTTTGTCCTAGGCTTATTCGGTGAGTCCTTAGTAGAATAGTGGAATTTGCGACGCGAATCTAATTTTTTTCGGTACTGTGAAGTCTTTTGGCATTGATAGGCTGGTTCTTATCGCTTTTGTGGTCTCTGAGACAACGCTGCGCGATCAGTTTCTAGCCACGGCGGTTGCTATTGAGGCGAAGGCAGGTGGAACGCCTGGTCGAGAACCGTGCGTTTGTTTCTGGCTTTTGATTCGTTGTTGACGGGACAAATACAGGATAGCACAGTTGCGGACTCTCAGCCTGTATCAGTTTAGCAACCATTTTATCTTCTGCAGGTCTACTCCATGCCAGCCGTTTTGATATAGGTAGGGGCGAAAGATACTGTGATCAAACCTTTTTGAAAACTGCCCTCCTTTCAAAAACCTTTGTGCGCCTGATTCCCTGAGAAGGGACCCTTTTCAAAAACCTTTGTGCGCCTGATGCCCTGAGAAAGGACCTTTTTCAAACCCTTTGTGCGCCTGATTCCCTGGAAATCCCCCTTTTCCAGGATTTTCATCTATAAGGCCCCAAATCGCCTTATAGATGGAATCAGGTGCACAAACCTTTTTGAAAACGGTCCTCTCTCAGGGAATCAGGCGCACAAAGCTTTTTGAAAGGGGGGCAGTTTCAAAAACCTTTGTGCGCCTGATTCCCTGAGAAAGGACCCTTTTCAAACCCTTTGTGCGCCTGATTCCCTGAGAAAGGACCCTTTTCAAATCCTTTGTGCGCCTGATTCCCTGGAAATGGCCTTTTTCCAGGAATTTTACATGATTTTTTGTCTATAAGGTCATTGGGGGCCTTATAGATGGAATCAGGCGCACAATACTTTTTGAAAAGGGCCTTTTCTGAGGGAATCAGGCGCACAATTGTGCGCCTGATTCCTTCAGAAATTGGCACTTGTGAAATCTATATCTCAAAAAAAAGCTTATAGATGCGGCATTGTGCGCACAATGCCAGGGGAAGATAGATAGGTGATGGATGCAAGGAGCGGCGCTCGGAGGAGGATCATCATTCTGTTCCTCTCCAGCGCTTCCCGCGCTCTTTCTGTCCTATTCCATCTTCCCCGCATCTTTCTCTTTCTCTCCCCTTTCCCTCGCTCTTGGCGCTGACGTATCTTTGTCCACAGAACCACCTCTGCTCTCAACCCTAACACCTCCCTTCCCGCCCCCCTCGCGGCTCGCGTTTGTTAGCGCTTCTGTCTTTCTTAGGTTCCCTGTGATAATTTGATCCGTTTCCGTTTTAAGGGAGGTTTGGCGGAGAGATATTGCGGCGTGTGTGTTATTCGCCGCCGCTGGCTCATCCGGGCGCGCGTGGCAGCGTGGAGCCTTACGCGCGTGAGTCCGATGCGGGAATGCAGAGACGTTCCGAAAAGATGCGGGCGGGATGCGGGGCAGACATGCAGAGATGCGCGCTGTGCGCGCTACCGTATGAGCCAGAAATGGGGTGGCGAATTTGACGTGGGAAAGCGGTAGGCGGAGGAATGGAACGTCGGCGCGATGCACAGAAAGCCTGCGATGTCTCTGGGGCGGTGCGGTCTGGTACTAACGTTGGAAGGGGGAAACGACGGCACAAGGGAGGGGGACCGTGCACGTCTTGGGCGGTTCGTGTTTGAATCACGGTCGCGCTCATGGTCGTGCCCGGGGGAGCGGCAGATGATGGCTCACGAACGTGGCCTCTACAATTACCTAGAGCCACAGTTAATCTGAATCCCTCCTTTTTCAGTGAGTTACCGCTACCCTTCAACTCAGATGCCGTCGTGGCTATTGATTCCGGTTTCAGTTCAACGCTGCAACCTTGACGACGGAACCATTATTGTCCAGATCGAAGACACTCAACTGCGGGCCTACAAAAGTGTTCCCGGTGCTCAGAAAGAGGTATCGCCAATCCAACAGCATCTGAGTATGTGACCCTGTCCCCTAGTTCTCCGGTTGAATTAGCACAAAGTTTTTGGAAATATCTTTTGCCCAGGTGCATACACCAGCGACTCTGCATTTCTCGGCAGGTCATATCTCGACAGCTAACTCAGTTCTTTCAATAACGTTGCGATATCCCGGTGCTTGGGTCGGAAATACGAAGTAGAAGTCCTCTAGGATAGCGCCATTCACCTGGCTGGTTCGATACGACACGCATTGGGTTTTCGCGAGAGAATAACATCGCCGCTGTCTGCTGTGCGTGTGGCTGAGGCCAACTATCTTTTTGGCTGGCTCGAACCGGTTGTAGCCCCTCCGGGTCCGCTATCCAGCACGCGGCATAGGGTAATGTAAATTTGCGTGCTTTCAAGCTCTGGAAACCCCTGGCCTGAGATAGTCGGAGATTGTCATGAAGGAGACGCAATGAACTATACGAGGTAAGGGCGAGTGAACGCTGCAGAATTGTAATTTGAAAGAGGAGGATGGGTCGTAAATACAGAATAGTACAGTGAGATCGAGAGGAACGAGGGAGAGATGGTGGGAGGAGAACTGGAGTCGAGATGGCAGAAGGACGGGTAAATGAAAATGAAATCAGGAACGCACGCAGTGGTACGTGATCATCGCCCACGCCGATCAAGACCTAGGAATGTAGGAATGTGACGGGTGAGTGGGTGAATTGGCTGATGGACTGGGCCGGGATCCGTCTATGGGACAACAAGAACTGGAAAGAGGGCCAACACAGCGATTGAAACTGCGGAGGGGTGGCGGCGCGGACGATGAAAGAGGTGGGCCATGGGAGGAACGCGACAGCGAGAACTAAGATCCGCATCACTTGACTTGGGAAAGAGGATTTCAGGAGTTGAGTACAACGTCGAATGGCGAATGTTTGTCGTGCAGAAGAATGAGGCGGCGTGGCTGTGTCGATCACCGGATCAATCTTAACGTCCTGCCGACCGCTGTTTTCGTAAGTCATCAATTAGTAATTACGGGCCTGTTTCTTCTTCCAACCACGACAATCGACGCCGTCGTTGTCGTCTGCTCTTCGCCGCCCACCTGCTACATCCCTAGTGCCGGCATATCTTCCCAGCATTCCTCCCATCTACCCGCCCCCGACCTGCCTATCACTGGCTCCGCCTTGTGGTACATGTATCTCGGCTTTAGCGGCTACTCCTCCTTCCGTATTCTCCGCATCCTCCTGTCCCTGGCTCTTGCGCAAAACCCTACACCCATTATAATTTATCAAACTTACTTGCACAAATAGTGCTCCAGCACCCGTCAAAAACGGCCATTACGGACGGGACGGGTGAGACCCGCCCGTCTCGGGGCCCTCACCTACCCTCTGGGTATACCCGTCCCGTCGAGAAAAACGGCCGTTTTTGTGACGGCCGTCCCGTTTAACGGACGGGTTGAAGCCCTATTTAGAACAGATGCAATACTTGTCTGAGGAGGAATCAAACTGGAAGTGAAACGGAAGACTGAGAGCACCCAAAAATTATAATTTGCAACAAGAACGCGCCGGAATGCGGAGGACGCAAGCGGAATGCGCAGCGCCACAGAAACACTCAGCGCACGAGTGTGCATTTCAGCTACATAATGTGAGGCGCGATCTGGCCCGCCAAATCACTAGTTAGAGCCTGAATCTAGAAAATTTTGGACTTTTTTTCCGCTCCTGGGACGCCAAAATTACCTTTTTAGGCGACTCACAGCATCGCAAGCTAGATCCAGTTCGGGGCCAACCGCCGTGATAAACCGGGGTCCTCCCGTGTACCACTGTCTCTTGCCCGTCAACACTGCCACGAGGCGCTGCACATCTGGTTACCACGACCAAGCTGTACCAACTTCCGTCTTGCCATCCTTATCTCTCTCGCTTGTCTGAAAGTCGAAGCTTACGCTCTGGCTGCAGTCTCCTCGCTCCCACTCCGCCGCTTTAGACTCCTTTCAGCAACATGCAGACCATCAAATGCGTAGTGGTTGGAGATGGTGCTGTGGGAAAGGTGCGCCGCTCATTTAAATCGTCCGCAGCACGACTAATTCGTGCGATTAACCCCCCAGACCTGTCTGCTTATCTCGTACACAACCAACAAGTTCCCCAGTGAATACGTTCCGACTGTACACAGCCGCCCTTGCACCGCTTGTTGGCGCTTTTGACGCCTTTTGAAGGTCTTCGACAACTATGCTGTTACCGTCATGATTGGGGAGGACCCCTGCACATTAGGGCTCTTCGATACCGCCGGTCTGTCCTCTCCTTCGCTTCCCATCTTGACCGTGATGGCGTTCCGTATCTTTCAGGTCAGGAGGACTACGACCGTCTCCGCCCGCTATCATACCCACAAACGGACGTGTTCCTCGTCTGCTTCAGCGTAACATCCCCTGCATCGTTCGAGAACGTCAAGGAGAAGTGGTTTCCGGAAGTGCACCACCACTGCCCCGGAGTGCCATGTCTCATCGTCGGGACGCAGATCGATCTGAGAGACGACTCCCAGGTGATAGAGAAGCTGGCCAGACAAAAGCATCGACCGATCACGAATGAGCAGGGCGATAGGCTCGCACGGGAGCTGGGGGCTGCTAAATATGTTGAGTGCTCGGCGCTGACGCAGAAGGGGTTAAAGAACGTTTTCGACGAGGTGCGTCCGCCATCCTTTCTCTTGATCATCCCTCTAATACCCCGCCAGGCGATCGTCGCGGCCCTCGAGCCGCCGGTAATCAATGGCCCTGGAAGAAAAAAGTGTATTTTCGTCTAGACAGAACCTTGCTTTAATGGCCGGACCCTCCTCCTTCCTCTACGGATCCATTTTACGAAATACCTTTACGCCGACGACAGCTCATTACTTATCTCCCGGTACTGTCGTATATTACCCTTTCTTTGTCTACTTTCTCTAGTTAAATGATATCTTCATCATGCCTGCGTGGTTGGTTCGATGCACACTCAAACCATACTGTCGACTACGACGTTCCTTTTCTCTTCTGGTGGCGGTGGCGGGTCGCGCGTATGTGTTTGTAACTTAGAGGTGCTTGCCTGCCCCTGAACGAGAAGAAATGTAACGAAATAATTGTTGCGTTGCGTGCACGCGCTGGCTGCGCTGATGTGATGAAGCGTCTCGACTGCATATGCTTCCCCATCTGTTTTATCCGAGAACGTGGGCCCAGGTTCTCGGATAAGATAGTTAGAGTGAATTATAGAGCCGGTACATAGAAAAGGCATGCGGAGGAAATGAATATCAAATAGATCCGTGAGCCGGAAGAATCAAAGGCGGAGATTTTCACCGAAAACAAGTAAGGCTTGAATGTGATTTAAATTCACAAATACTCACGAACTGAGGAACCGGGAAATAGGCCATGGACATCGAGCATTCTGCTGCAGCGGGCCGGTGAAGGAAACAGAGGTGTATGAGCATTGCACGACTGAACAAACACTCAATCGAAGTGTGCAGAACAGGACAAGAAAAAACATGGAAGGCCGTGAAATACCGTCCGAAGAACGGCGACGGCAAAAAGTGAAACGGCAATGGCAGCTCGGGACAGTTGAATCTCGGGGGTGTTAAACATCCAGAAATACATGTCCAGGGAGAACTGTGCGGATCCGGAAGAGAAAAACAGGGAGGAAATGGATTACACAGAAAGAGGTCGAGCCAATGCCGATCTTTTCGCAAAGAAACAAGGATCCCCTGGGCACGAACTGAGCAGTAAACCAGCCAAGAAGAACTCTGCCGAAAGGTACGGGTCTTCTAGGGAATTTTCAACGGTTTCGACGCACCAAAAAGCCCGCAGAATGTGTTTCCTTGAGTTCTGGAGCGTTCCATGATGTCCGCCTCTTCATAGCACCTGTGCATCCGTATTAAGACCGCCCCACCACCTAAAAAATCGCGTCGAGCGGCTCCCAGTTCACAATATTCTGCCAACACGCGCGTTGATTTTTCAAACACACACGTCTTTTTGTATTCCATTCCGGCCTGTGTTTTAGTGTTCCAAACCGAGGTCTACATGTGTATTTCCGTAAACTAAATGAGGAAGAGCGGTGAAGTCGAGAGTGACTCCAGAGATCGGCGACGTGGCTTGCACCATTACGACTCATGTCAATGCAATTCTAGAGCGTGGATTCGAAACGTGCCGCGCGCCCAATATCTTCAAGTACGATCCGAATGTCAGATGTCAGATATCACCGCGGTCCCGACCCACTTGCTCTTTCTCGTGCGCCCGCGAGGTTGCTATCGTTGTTATCAGTCATGTACTTGAGAATGGCTCAGTGAAATGGGAGTTAGACAAAGGGGATAATTTTGGACTGAACGTTCACCAGGGCAGGCCAAGACGGTAACAAGCAAAGGGGAAGCGAAAGCGACAATGGCGGCGCAGTGAGAAAGAGAGCCGCGTTGCCGAAGCCATGACCAAGAATAATCAAGGAAAGCAATTTCCCTGGATCAGGAAATCCGTTTTAATGCTGAGACCTGAGTTATAGCCAAGTGACAGTGTCAGTCGTCGCTATACCAAGTATGTAGGCCGCCCACGGAGGCGCGAGAATTCAATGGTAGATTTGTTCGGAGTCAAGAACACAAATCCGATGAGGCCAGCAGACAGAAATAATGGCATGGCAGTCGAAAATGGCAGCCCACTATATCAGAATACTTAATTTGGATGTCGGAGGCAGTATTACCGCGAGAGAGCAGTACACTTTCCGATCGGTCCACCCGGTCTCGGATGAAGAATCAATCCCAGAGTGCGCCCTTCCAGAGAAATCGTAAACTCTCGTCCATTGAAATATCACCATCGTGGAGTTTAAAATGCGCCGTCCACGCATTTGAAGAGTCTGCAGTAGATTTCTGGGGCAATTTCGGTATAAGTAAGCAAAAACCTTCGGTCCTCGCGCATCTTCAAGTCGAGAGAATTCAGGTGACGCCACGAAATTCAAACGGAAACACACGAAGCTTACGGGTTTATTGATACCGTTGTGCACACAGAGATCTCCCGCATACAAGAGAACGCTCTGAGCTGGATTATTTCTAGTTTTCTGTGCGCAGCTAGACGATCTCCGCAATTTCCGCCAAGGTTTCCGTGCCTCTACGACGTCCGTCATCCGGAAAGCAACGGCGAGAGGGACGGGATTACGGGCAAAGGGGTAGAAAAAGGGAGACCCAGAAATGTGACGAAAAGATGTAATACCCGACGCAGCATGGTTCGGGACAGCGCACTGCAGAGTCAAGAGATTCGGCACGGGAATGTCCCCGAAAATAGAGCACAGTGATTTCAGCGGCCTGTGGGGCAGGTCTATCGGGTTGTATTTTAATAGAGCTCAGACGCAGGACTTGTAACCCAATTTGCGAGGCGATAGTCTAAAGAGAGATAAATTTCATCGGAAATGCCATTCAGGACGAATCGGATGGCGCCAGACGAGAGAGAGAATGCGAGAGAGGATAAAAATGGGTTGCCTGTGAGAGCCCAGGAACAAGGCAGGCTGCGCAACAAATGGACACCGTGACGGAAGTTCGGAGCAAGGAGGAAGTTGCTTGATTTGAACACCGCAGCCAAACATTTGCACTGCTTTGCTGTTTTGCTTCCTCCGTCATGCACGCAACACGAGCAGTCCACTCCGCGCCTCTTCCTGTTATTCTTTGCGCTCGCCGACGTTCGCCTCAAGTTAGTCGAAGATCGGAAATCCCGACAATTCACTGGCGTTTGGAATAGTGGTCGCAGGCTGTGAGCAATCTTCATACTCAATCCTCGCCTTGGTTTCTAATCTTCCCAGCCAATCTCTAGGTCGTGCCTCCGTCGTTGCGCCCTTGGGTCTCCCCCGTCGGCCCCATGCCACTTGTCTGCATCCGTCTCGCCCGTTCGTCGCTTATTGCTGCCGCACCTCTTGCTGTTCTGTCCATCCTGCTCGCGAACTCATTTGCGCGCGCTCTGCCAATTCCCGCGATAGAAAATATGGGTACGGAAAGATAGCGTCATGACGGTTCGGTGCGTCTCACCGCCTTTCCGTCCAGTTGTCGCGAAACCTGACCTTTTGCGTCAGATGTCATCCCTCCGCCGTGCCTGCGCACTCGCCGGGCGGCAGATCTTCCCTTCGTTACACAACGCCGCCGATTATGGCACCCGGTACATAAAGACGATCCTGGAACTCATCGCCAGATCGCGCGCGCGCAAGACTATGCAGTCGGCGCCCTGTATACGTTCGCTGTCACCGGAATCGCGAGTCTACGATCTGTGTCCGCCACTGTCTGATGAGTCTCGTCTCTCGCTCTCACCACTCGGTGCGTTATCTCTGCCGTCAGATTCATTTAAAAATTTACACGCATTGTTATTTCAGAGCTTGTGGCGTTGCGCTTCGTGCAGAATCCACTCGACAGACGTACGATGCACAGCCTTTTCTTGCAACCACGAACCTCTTAGGGGGGCGCGCGACACCGTTATGCGCGTTGCTCCGCACCACGCAGATCGACCCCCGCCTTCCAGAATGGTCTGGACTCTCCTTGCCTGCGGCCGATTATTCCACTCCCCCCGCCCTTGCCTCCTCATAACCTCTCGTTCTGAGCTCTCCTGGTTTTGCCGATTCGGATTCCCAATATTTGCGATGACATCACGTGACACCATCCTTCACCTTCACCTCATCTCGCCGTCCAGTCCGGTCACCCACGCCCAATCGGCACCTACTACACGATGTGTAACACCATCGCGCTGCTCCTCCCGCCACACACTTCCTTTTGGGCGCCGTTGCCGTCAGGTCAGACGACGCACGGCGACGTGGCGTAGTGCCGATTGTGGACTATGCAGTCCTGCCTGATAGATATTTCCGCGCTCATTATTATGCTATTCCGCTGGCGATGCATCTGCTCCCCTCGTTCGGCGTGCTGGGAGCCTTTTACCTCCCCCTCGTTTTTGTGATTTGACACCATCTCAATCCCTCGTCTTCATCTCCTAGTCCGGCCACCCACGCCTAATCGACACCCACGACGCGATGTATGACATCCTCGCGCTGCCCCGCGCTACCCCTCCCTCCACTATCACGCCGAGCTCCTACTCCTCGGTGCGCCGACGAACGGGTACGCGCACACCGGGGCGCCGAAGCGGTTCGTCCATCTTGTGGGCCCGCCGCTGGATTTAGCGTTGGATGCAAGGGGTGCGGGAGGGGGCGGTGGGTGAGGATTGGGCGTTGGCCGAATGCGGAGGTGCGGGCGTACGTGTGTCCGGGTGGGGGCTCGAGGAGGGAGGGAATAATGGGAGCGGGAGTGGTGGAGCGGCGGTCGACGCCCGGCAGCGAGAAGGGCTGTGTCGGGGGATAAGGACAAGGAGGATGCGGACGGGGAGGAGTAGAAGGAGGGCAAGCACGCGTGCGCGATACGTACGATGGAGCGTGTCGTGGTCCCGCCGCCTGCGCACGTGCAGCCCGTACACCCGCAATGCGTCCTTCACAGGGAGAAAAGGCCTGTTGATATCAAGGCCGCGGACGCGCCGCATCTTCACGTACCGTCGTCGTCGTCCCTCTACGCGTCGCTGATGCCGCCGCGATTGGGCTCGCCGTACCCAAACGCCTCGCAGGCCCCGGTGTCCCCCCTCCAAGCCCCGAGGCACCACGGCCTTTGTCGAAGTCCGGCGCGCGGGGTGAGGACCGTGGATCGCGAAGGGGGTGCGGGGTGATGCTCGAGCGGGATGTGGGTGTGCTTGCCGCCGGGGCGGGCTTTGCGTCATATATGCCTGGGGCGGGAAGCAGCGGCCTATGGTGCGGGTGCAGGGGTGGGGGAGACGCAGGAGGATGGGGAGCTCCAGGTGGAAGTGGATGGGGCGGTAGGGATGCTGGTACGTCTTTGTCCCTGCTTCCAATCCCCTGCCGCTTTCCCCGCGCCGTTACCTTCTTTACCTCGTTTTATCACGTCGCGAGGCGAGGTCTTTGATTAACGTCTTTCCAGATAAGACGACACCGCACGCTCAGGACGAGGCGATGAAGCTGGACGTGGAGGGTGAAAGGGAGGTGGATGTCGCCTGTGTGGATGCGGGTCAGTTAAGCCCATATTTAAACACCTCCTATGGCTTGCATGTTGAGTTGGATAATGTCAAAGAGTCCTAATATCTTCTATGATTATATCCCGATGGATGTGGTACCCCATTTGAGGCCTCGAGGGTTTATTTAAATTTTAAGGGGGTGACCAGCTACCCTGTTATGTCGGCCTGTTAGACCGACGCCCGAAAGAAATTCACTGTAATGTCAAATCTCCGGATATTTGGATGGAGGCCATCTCGATCTCTTCGTAGGATGACTGCCTTCAATCTGACACATCACTGTTCAGTGCATTGAATTAATTGTTCAACGTCAAGGCGTCAAGAATTGTTTACACATGTCGGCAAAAGACGGCCATCACGAATCTATTGATCCCAACAATAGCTGTTTTCTTTTTTGGAGCGTTTGGTGTAATGAGTCTCAGTCTGCAGAAGCATTCCAGTCATTATTATTATCGCTGGTTTATTAGCCAGATCTTGCCGGGGAAGGTTGCTCAGGAGGAAATGCCGTTACGCACATTTTTGATCCCAACAATCGCTTGCTTCCACTTCTTCCAGCTTCTTCCCTGATAACCAGTAACCATGCGTTCCAGGCTATCGCTTTCAATTCGCATATGGCCGGCCAATGACCATCGTTCCTCTTCCATTTGGAGCGGGACATTTTCGAAATCGCCGTTCGTTCTCAATTCCAAAGGTTACGTTGCTTGGATGGCGTGTTAAATCATGGTACGTTACATCTCAGCCGCTGCTTTCCTGCCGTTTAACGGGGATTCGAGTTGTAAGGTTGAACGAGGCCGCACGATACATATGCCCGCTGAAAGGACAAAATGATGAGGGAGATCCGGTGCAGTTAAGAGATACTGTGCCTGCAATCATAAACCATCAACGTGGGAATGCGCTCAGCTGCGCAGTAGATCAATTTAAAGTGAACTGCGCACGGCAGTAAAATGGTTCCGCACGTTGACTGTAATCATCCAGGGAGTGTAGAAGAAAAACGCGAGTGATCCCGAATCCAGTCTAAGGACCCTCTTTCTGCCTCTCACCATGTCGAAGTCACCGTTTCTTGGACTCGTCCTCCTCTTCCCTCTTGTTTCCTGTGGTATCTACAAGCTCAAGCTCAACAAGCTTTCCCCAGGTGACGGCAGCCCACAGCGCCGATTCCAAGACACGTATCTCTCGGAGAAATATGCAGGCGCTTTCGCATCACTGGCCCAGGTCCCCTGATGGGCGGAGGTGGAGCTGGCCATAGTGTGCCTCTCAGCAGTGAGTGCTTTTTTTATGCCTCACATCTCATCTTACTCCTTCATCGCAGACTTATTGAATGAGAAATACTTCGCGGACATCCAGCTCGGCACTCCGCCCCAGTCATTCAAGGTGAAGCGCCCGCAGCATGTTACCTCGCACGACACTTACCTTCCGCTATCAGGTCATCTTAGACACAGCGTGGGACCTTCCGTTAAACAAATCGCCCGTTCAGTTGTTGACGTCTTTCGCCCATCCCAGCTCATCTAACCTCTGGGTCCCCAACACCGACTGCACGACCATCCAGTGCTCCCTCCACGCCAAGTACGACTCATCCAAGTCCGCGACGTATCACGCCAACGGCTCCGCGATTTCCATCACTTACGGGAGTGCCTCGATGCAAGGCTTCGTGTCACAGGAAGCGCTCACCATCAGCGATCTCACGGTCTCCGAGCAAGATTTTGCGGAGGCTACTGTAGTGCTCTCGGCTGGCAAATTCGACGGAATTTTCGGTGAGGCTCAACTTGCTACAAAATTTCCTCTGACAGCTTCGAAACTTGTATTAGGACTTGGATATGATACCATTAGTGTCAACGGAATCGTCCCTCCCTTCTACAATATGATCAAGGCTGGCTTTCTCGATGAACCAGTCTTTTCCTTCCGCATTGGATCATCCGAGGACGATGGGGGCGAGGTAACGTTCGGAGGGATCGACCACAGCGGTTACGCTGGGAATATTTCTTACCTCCCGGTGCGCCGCAAGGGCTTCTGGGAGGTCGAGCTCGAGAAGGTCTCTTTCGGCGAGAGCGAGATGGAACTCGAGGACACGGGCGCTGTTATTGATACCGGTGTGTCTGCGCCCTAACTCATCACTTGTGTTCCCCCAAATTCTGAGTTTGATTGGGAAGCCTTCCCCCTCATTGCCCTGCCCAGCAAGATCGCGAACATGTTCAACGCAAGGATCGGTGCGACGAAGTCGGGGAACGGGCCCCTATACACCGTTGACTGTGCGACCGTTCCCCGCCTCGCCAAGCTGTCCTTCTATCTTGGCGGCAAGGGATACCCCCTCGAGGGCGCGGACTACATCCTCGACATTCAGGGAACATGCTTCTCCCCCTTTGTTGGCCATGGGGACGTGCCGGATACGATGTGGATTCTCGGTGGGTGTTGTGTTTCTGCTCCTGCCTGTTTCGAGGCTGATTATTGGGCTATGTTGTGATACAATGCATAGGTTATGTCTTCCTTCGAAAGTACTTTACGGTGTACGACCTTGGCAGGGACGCGGTTGGATTTGCTCTTTCGAAGTAGGAATTTGTACAAGTATGTTGAACCTATATTTCTAATCCGAGAAGATGACGACATCTTCTTTTGCAATTAAGGTGGAATATGTCGGTATTTTGCCAAAACTGGTTGCAACTAAGGTCTGAAAAGCGAAATATTTCGGTATTTGCCAAAATTGATTGAAAATAAGGTCTGAAAAGCGGAATATGTCGTATTTGTCGGAATATGTTGGTAAGATTGATTGCAGATAAGGTCTGAAAGTGGAATAAGATCTTTAAAATGAGGGTTGAAAAGGGAAATGCTATAAAATAGGTACTGGTCCGGCCCAAACTGCTATAAAGAACTGGCAGACCTTGTAGAGCCTATGATACAAGAAATTAAGCCTGATTATTGCTGGAGGTTCTACAAGGTGTCTCACCTCACTGTAGAAGTTGACAAGATTGATTATGTAATCCATTTAAGGCCGGTGCAGGGAAGGGGAAAAAGAGGAAGAAGAATAGGTGTTGGCTGCCTTTATATACCTTGTAGTGACCTAGTTATCTGTTATATACGACACCCCCCTCTGTAGTATTTTGGCTATGTCGTGCCGAAATCCTGACCAAAACCTTGGGTCTCTTCGGAATCGGATTCGGAGGATTCTTTCGGCTCTAACACCCCCGCGGTCAACCCGCGGTCAGATGAAATTCTTACTGTATACTGCGGGTATTATTTGTGGGAATTGAGTCGGCGGCTTTGAGGTGACAACAGGTTTCTTCCATGTTTGAACATAGACTAACGGGACGGCAGGCGAGGAGACTCAACGCTGTGGGCATAGAGTGCAGCAGAACAATTTATTGATGGTAAATACAGAAACGAAGCGCGCGTGGCGAAGATGGATCTGGAAGGCATGGGAACTTCGGATGTCAGAGGGAAATAATGTATCATAGACGTCCCAAATTTAACCTAGTTTATTGCTTCTTTTACAGGGCAGAACCGTGGAACTCAGAAATAGCGGGACAACCCGAGGTGTAGGCAATCAGGATCAGATATTGGGTCCTTGAGATAGCATAAGAAATGGGCTTGGATCCCAGTCAAACCCCCCGGGGTTCTGGGCAGATTGGCCTAAAACCCGTTAAAAAGACCCGGGGTTCCCTGAGATTCGGCCAAAGTTGCTTGAAATAACCTAGGCGATTTCGGGTCGTCGACCGTTTTTACTCAAGGCTTCCCTCATTTTGGCCTAAAACAGGATTTATTCTAAGTGGAATACCCCCTTAGAAGAGGGAACCTGGACCCGGGTTCTGGGATCAGATGGTTAGTGTTTGAACCGAAATTGGCCAACCGAAACGCGCCAAGCCACACATGAATTCCATCGGAATCCAACGGTGGAGCCATTCGTGGGGAGTTTAGCCGGCTGTAGTGCAGGAGTTTGAGTCAGATTTCTGGGTCTTGAGCACGGCAGAAATTGATTGTTCACACTAATGTTTTGTGATGTTGAAGCACGAGCGGCACAGGCCATGTTCAGCGCACAAGGCAGTACGAAGGCCCGGGTACACTTATTAGGGCCCGGAGTTTCCAGAGCTTGAAAGCACGCAAATTCACATTAGACTATGCCGCGCGCTGGATAGTGCACCCTCGAGTGGCTACAACCGGTTCGAGCCACCCAAAAAGATAGTTGGGCTAAGCGACATGCACAGGAGACGTCGGGGATGTGATCGCCTCTCCACCGGGCGGCAAGTGATCCACTATTATTCTCTGGCAAAAAGCCAATGCGTGTCGTATCGAACCAGTCCGGTGAAGGGCGCCATCGTAGAGAACTTTTATTTTGTATTTCCGACCCAAGCACAAGAATATGGTAACGTTATTGAAGGACATGAGTTAGCTGTCGAGATATGACTTGCGGAGAAATGTAAATATAAAGAGTCGCTGTTCCACGCGCCTGGGGCAAAAGATAGTTCCAAAAACCGTGGGCTAATTCAACCGGAGAACCGGAGGAGAGGGGCACAGACTTCCGATGCCGTTGCATTGGCAATACCTCTTTCTGAGTAGCGGTGTAGAAGAAGGGGTTGTTCCGGCTAGGGAACTGGAGGTGCCAAGGTCGTACTGGCTGGCGGTTGCGAGCGTGCAGTAAAATGAGAGTGGTGAGGGGCTAATAATGGAACTAGGTATAGAACAATCAGCGAGACAATAAAATGAAGTAACTCAGTTAGGATCTATGAAGGAATTGCGCGAAGAGACTCAGAAAGTGGGGTGCATTGTGGTAGTCAAGAGGAAGGAGAGATCCCCTATATAGACAAACACGTAAAAATAAGGTGTCGATCGGAAAGGGTATGTAAGAGTCCATGATGAAAAGCCTCAGCTAGCGCAAACCTCCGGCACACGAACCAACCGGGAGCTACGCAAAGATGGAATAGGGAGAGCACGTCCCCCGCAAGACGTTGACAAGTGAGGTCCCAAGCCACTGTCGGCTCGATCCCCGGCGTAGTCCGAGAAGGCCGATGACTCGGGTCTGGCACGTCGCGTTGGTGGTAGATAGAAGGTAAAATATAGAGTCTGTGGCAAATGAGAGAAAAAAGTGACAGAATGAGAAGACAGGTCCGTGATCTCAATAACGAATGTTTCCCGCATGATCGAGGAAGTGAACTTGATTCGTGTTTGACTCGGCTTGGCAGTGGAATGCATATGAACATGCTCGCGCAGCTGCAGAACAATTCTGGGACTAGACTTGAGACAAATGAGAGGGTATGAGTGAAATGCTTAAGTGAGAGGGAAAAAGAAAGAGAAATAAAATATTCGCTGGTTGCGAGGAGGATTATACTTTGTGCTCGCATGCCCTGTGAAGGGTGATGTCTATGAGCGGGACAGAACACACTTCCACAGCGGACAGACATGAGAGTCCCTTTGTAGGCGCGCAACTGAGTGTCTTCGATCTGGACAATAATTGTTCCGTCGTCAAGGTCGCAGCGTTGAACTGAACCGGAATTAATAGCCAAAATGGCGTCTGAGTTGAAGGGTGGACAGCAGCTCACTGAAAAGGGAGGGACTCAGGTTAACTGAGGCTTTAAAGAATCTATATGAAGTTTGATTAAACAATCAGTGTCTCGACGGGGGAACAGGTTTAATCATTGATTGATTAATCACCTGTGGAGGCACAGTAAGGGACCAACAGGGCAATGGGTACTTAGGTGCAGAGGTTCTGTTTAATCCAGACTTGTCCATTGTGTCTGATTAATCTGAAGACTGTTCATGTTCTGTTTAAACCGTGATTATGTTCTGTTTAATCTGAAGACTGTTCACGTTCTGTTTAAACCGAACAAAAACAGTGTTCATACCTTTTTAAAGGGAAAAAATGCCAGCTGGGGGACTTGAACCAGTGACCTCCACCGAACCAAGAAAATAGAGTGTTTGCGGTGGAGCCACCCAGCGCCACCAGGTGGCTCTTCCGGCATGCGGTGCCGGGTGGCTACATCAGTCGGTGGCTGCTTGGGAGAACTGACTTTTAACCCTCTAAGAGCACTATGCATATGCAGATGGGTGTCCGTATACACGCGAGCACCGGAAATTACTACAACAAGCCATATTATTGATATTTTTATCCTCTTCTTAAGTGATAACTCCTAGAAGGGCAGTAAAGTGAAGCCGGAACTTGAGAACGGCCTCCTGCATAGGTAGAGCAAACAGTATGGCATTAGACACTCAATACACACTATAATGAGCAGTCGCCCTAACAGCCACCAACTGATGTAGCCACCCGGCACCGCATGCCGGATGAGCCACCTGGTGGCGCCGGGTGGCTCCACCGCAAACCCTCTAATACGAGGCATAACAGCATAACCCCTACACAATGCAACCAATACAGAGTAGCCACTGCCCAGGAATACACTAGGCACTAATTAACATTTTTGACTTAGAGTTTTTGCAACCAACTTAGAATCCAGACAAGGACTTTCTCACTCTCCCCCTGACTTCTTTGCTCACTAATGACACTGGTATGTCCAATACCTTTGTTTCAGAGCCCATATAAATTTATCTATCTTATTCCTTGGAGACCAGAGGACAGAAATAGTGAGGTGGCCGAGTAAGCAGTCTCAGATAATACTGGAAAGTCAGCACATTTGAAAATGCAGTAATGATCGTTCCCAGGACTTATTTGGACATATCAGTGTCATTAGTGAGCAAAGAAGTCAGGTGGAGAGTGAGAAAGTCCTTGTCTGGATTCTAAGTTGGTTGCAAAAACTCTAAGTCAAAAATGTTAATTAGTGCCTAGTGTATTCCTGGGCAGTGGCTACTCTGTATTGGTTGCATTGTGTAGGGGTTATGCTGTTATGCCTCGTATTTTCTTGGTTTGGTGGAGGTCACTGGTTCAAGTCCCCCAGCTGGCATTTTTTCCCTTTAAAAAGGTATGAACACTGTTTTTGTTCGGTTTAAACAGAACGTGAACAGTCCTCAGATTAAACAGAACATAATCACGGTTTAAACAGAACATGAACAGTCTTCAGATTAAACAGAACATAATCAGACACAATGGACAAGTCTGGATTAAACAGAACCTCTGCACCTAAGTACCCATTGCCCTGCTGGTCCCTTACTGTGCCCCCACAGGTGATTAATCAATCAATGATTAAACCTGTTCCCCGTCGAGACGCTGATTGTTTAATCAAACTTCATATGGTTACTGGGCTTTAGGTAATTGCAGACTCTAGGGGGTTACGTTCGTGAGCTGTATGTGTGGGCAGCGGAAAGCGGGAAAGAAGAATCATAGCATACTCTGCAACAATTGGTCTACTCCGGTACATTTGTCGCATCCGTCGTGAACTTCTGGCGTCGCGCTCAAGTGTCGCTGGGCAAAAGGCGGTAGCGTTGCATACAGCAAGATCACCGTAAAGATCGAAATCGTGAGTATGTAATTCGAAACATCAGACCACAATTACAGACCTGGTAATGGTTCCCAACACGTTAACGCCCAATTCGGCAAGCGGTGCTCACTCGCGCAAAATTTACCCTAATTTTATGACCGAAGAAATGAAAGTTGTGGTTTAAAGCATAGAAAATGGAGGAGAGATCACAAGATGGATTGGGTGGCGCAAAGCACTGGGTTACAGACTGCTTTCGAATTAAGTAGATATCACTACAGACACGCGAGAAGTAAATGATAGAGAAGAATATTCACTCAACTTCATAGACGGCTCAATAGCTTGTAGTTGCACTGCAGGCGACAGATTTGCGAAATTAATTGATTTTTTTAATGACGCCGGCTTCGTCTTCCATACACCTACCTCCTGCCTCAACATTTTCCTCGTAACGGCTAGCGTTAGACACAAGCACCGATGTCCGCTCCTCGATGCTCATCCTCATCCTTCATCTGCCGCTCAGCCGGGCGCGAGCACGAGCGCGAGCATGCTCCAAACACGAGCCCTCCCAAGACGAGCATCCTCCCCTTCCCTTTCACCGTCCTTTCCTCCTCCCAGCGTGAGTACCCGCTCACACCCCCTGAGATATCGCAATCGCGTCGACCTCTATTCCTCCGCCTCTCGCGTCCCCTCGTCAAATTCACGACCGCGTCTCTGGATCATACGCTGCCCACCGCGCATCTCTGCATGTTCCCCCGTAGCGCAACGACTCGCGCCCGGATGAACTGGCGGAGGCGAATGACACATACGCCGCAATCAGAGCACAATCTCTTCGCCAAACCTCCCGTCAACAGATACGGATGAAATAATCACAGGGAAGAAAGAAGCGCCAAGGGACGCGAAGAAAGGAAAGAAACCCAAAGAGAGGAATGCACCCGCCAATATCGCCAGCTGATGTGCGGCGTTTCCCTCGCCGGGCGCGGCATTGTATGGCGCGCGAGAGGAAGCGCGCGGCGGGTGTTGGGTGGTTCTGTGAGGGAAAAGTACGCCAGCAAAGCGCGCACTCGCCCATTGGCGCTGTTGCCTAGCGACTCTGCCGCCTATATTTTGCGGGTATATACGAAGGCCGGCACGTACATACATTCGAACCCCCGGCACATTCAGCGCACAGCCGGCACATTCCATTTCGGGAATGTGCCGGGCTTGGCACTGACTATTCTGGGAAAGCACACCTGTCTTTTCTGCCCCGAACGCATCCCGCCTCCTCTCTTCCTCCCACCACCACCCCTTGCCCCAACACACCCGCCAACACGTCAAAGGCGCGTCAAAACGCCCACCGATGGCACTCACTAGCTCGAAGCTTACCGCCAGTGACCTTGACAGGGTCTCGGTATCGTAACGTTCATTGATCGAGCTCCGCGCCATGTACGTCGACGGTCACACCATGGCCCGCCTCCTCCCAACCTCAACTCCTGGGTAGATGCATACACCAGGTCATCTCGTACGCACCTCCCTTCGTCGAGCGCGAATAAATTGATATTCCCGTGCTTAAGAAAATCCTGGGGACATACACAGCTGGTGATCTGAATGCCTCAACGTGTACAACTGGCAGCCCAGCCGAGAGGTTTTTTTTTTTTTGTTGCTCTGGTACTGAACACAAACCAGGGCTTATCGCGTAGTCACCCGCATTTCATCTGCGGTAGCGGTTTTACTCGAGGCTTCATTAGAGGCCGCACAATTCCGAAGAACGTCGATGAGATGCTCGCAAAGTCTCTCGCCAACCAAACGCTGTCCGACGACTCAGAAAATGACACTCGACCTTTCATTAAGTCATTTCTGTCGTACGCCTCTATTATATTCTCTGCTGTCCGAAATGTTCCAATATTGTGTCCTCTAGCTCATGACCACATCGTTGATATTTCGGGTCACCACGAGTTAACGTTGATGCAACAAACACTCTCCCTGAAGCGTCGGTGTGTTCCAGAGCTCCAATGATACTTAAACGTAGTGCGGAGGAGGCGATTGCGGAGCGTCAAACAAAGAAAGTCAAGGAGGTGCGCCAGAATCATTACAAAAATCGCTGCTACTGACTCCAAGTTCAACAGTAGTGGCGAGTATCAATTCCAGATGTTTATTGCTGCTCAATGCGGCCGATCCGTTACGACCGCGCTTTGTCAGTCATGTTTCTTTCTGCCTTGTCTATGGCCATGACGGTAACACTTCTATTTCTACTGCAGCGGCTAATCTGGTGCTTCTATTTGTTGCCTACTCCGTGATAATGACCTGCCCGTAGCTGCGCGTAAAGCCGTACACGGATAGCTTTGATTTTGGGGCTATTTATTTACGTAGTTAGTATTTATCTGCGTCGAGCTTTCTAATGTGTACCGCAGATGTTGAATAGCTATCAATTGAGGTGTTTATTTACGACTATCGATCGCATTTCTACCTTGAAGACTCGTAATGATATGAGAAGTGGCAGTGCGGCCCCTGTCTGAGGTGATCAATCCTCAATTGATGGCATGAATGTGCCAAAGTTGAACAGACGCGGCGGCAAATACAATGTGCCGGCCATCCGCTCCAAGGCGACACATTCGGGGAATGTACCGGCTGCAGCCCCGAATGTGCCGCCTGTAGGCTGAATGTGCCGGGGCTCCGAATGTATGTAAGTGCCGGGTTTGGTCTGTCCCGATATTTTGCCTGGATGATCTCCGTTCCTTTGTGCTCCGCTCAGCTATCGTTCCGGACGCATATTTCAGTCCTTTCCTGCATCACACACAGGCGATGATATTCATCTCGACCTAGGTTCCCACCCGCCGACTGCGACCACGTCCAGCTCAATTCCACGCACTGCCGTTGGGCCTCCACCTCCGCCCTGTGTACTACGGTGCACGACGAGCACTATCCGCTGGATCCCATTCTCATCGCCTTTCTCTGCTACTCGGGCTGCGCGAACTAGCGCCTTGGTATTCTGTGCGTTGCGTTGCCTTTCCCGAGCGGTCCTGTATGCAACATGACCTCCATATTCATCACCCCTTCTTGCACCCAACGAAACGCCTTTAGCGCCATTTGTTACGCGCATTCGGGCCTGGTATCTTGCACTCAACGTCCACGATAATACGCGCCATCCTCATTTTTTTTTGTTCTGACTCTCGCTGGGCTCTGATAAAACCGACGTCTTTCAGGGCACTTCGGACGAGTTTCTTCTGTGCGCGACTCAAGATAAAGGGAATAGGCGGATCGGTGCGTTCTCTAGATGTGGGTTCCCTTGCGCTTCGTTTCTGTTACTTGTACTTTCTTTCCAGGAGCAGGGAAGCAAAACCCAGGAGCAGCACCGGCGATGGCCAATTCCAGCGTTGTTACTCTTCTCAGGCCGTCCCTCCTATCCCCGACATCGTAGTCCATTGAGTAAAGTCCCCTCATTCGTCTCGTTCTGATTTTCATTCCCGCTCAGTTCATATATTATCTTCCTCATAATTCAGAGGATGACCTTGTGCCAGCTAATTTTTCACAGTCGACGACTCAAAGATTTCGTCGTCTCGACTCTCGGATGGTGAATATCACACTGTGCGTGGCCCATTCTTTCTGTTTCCCCTCTTCTCTCTCACTCTTCCTCACCCAGTCTCTCGACTTCCAGACGGCGAGTTGTAATTAAGCGCTGTACGCACCTTGAACCTCACTAGCATGCACTCGCGACCTCTGGATTCTAATATTTGTGCCCACGTTCGTTCTCGATCTCGACCCCTTCGATCTGCTCAAATTATGCATAGCCGATGGCCTGGTGTGGCCACGTCCAAATTCCTGTGTTCAAGTTCAGACCACGCGCCAACATATCTCAAAATTCGACGTGAATGCCCTTCACCATCGTTCTGGGCGGTTTATTTCTTGCAGGTTGTGCGCTGTCTTCGACCGCTTTTAAAATACTGGTGACGCATGCCTACTCAATACTTGCCTGACCCAGCAATATAATTATATAGAGTCTGTTCATTCAAAAGCCCCGTCTCGCAATTTCACTATCATGCGCGGCAGACTGTGGCCACACCAATCCAGTGTCAGGATAAAAGCAGGAACGCGCACCTCATGCGACTTCGGTGAGGTCCAGGGCGATGATCAGGTTAGAATTGAGGACGAATTGATGCTGGTTCAATAAAGGCGAAAACGTTGAGTGCTGTAGAGACATAACGTACCTCGCTGGGAAGAGTGAAAGTCAAATTGAGTAGAACCCGTCGTACAGCTCACGTCCTGAGTGAAAGTTATGACTCGTGAGCGGACGGGGTGCGTATAAAACGTACCATCTGAGCGGTGAAACCTGACGCCTTCACATAATTAAATTAGAACGAACGCGCAACGAGAACGATCTATATCTCCTCGACGCAAGGTAAAGGACCTCATACCCTGCCGCACGGAGAAGCCAATTGTGGCCCACGTTGGACGAAACGATGGTCGCCATGCTAAAGGCAAAAAAGAAACCAAGGATATACGCAGCGCGTAGCAACGGAGCACATGCACCCAAGTGTATTGCACCGGCATGGCGTAAGTGCTGGCGAAACGAGGAGGAGAGCGGCGCGTCCAGGCGCCGCGGAGAGCCAAGAACGAATCAGACACCTCAAATGGAGTGCTGTGGTCGTGCCTGGCTATCATGGGTTGCATGGGGAATGCCGAGCCTGTGCGGAGTATTTGAATGTAACAATCGTAGGCGCGGTGCGGCGCGCAGGCGCACGACAAGAGAAAGATGATAGAATGAGGGGTAAGTGGTGGGATGCGTGTAAATCTAGGCATAATCCTGAGTGCGGCGGTTTGTATCGGCGAAAGAAGGACGCACCAGAGTTGTTCAGCCACATCTCCTGTCGTGCGTTCGTCCCCCAATGAATAGGCGGGGTTTTGTACTAAAAGATCCGGGAGGCTGGAAGATAGCCTGAGAATGAAGCTGCGTGGAGTGGAGTGGGTGCTGCATTTAAATGTGAGATGAAAAAGGTACGCGCTCGGGAATCCACGAGAGAATCTCTACATCTACACTAATTGAGCAACAATGTGCGCTAGCGCGACACAGTGGGGGGATGGATCGAGAAGAGGGCGGAGGAATGACGACATAGATGGTAGACTAGCGTGTAGCCATTGGATGGTTGACGGATGATCTGGATGCAATGCCACAGTAAGCCGCGGATGATCTGCGCACGGGGATGAGGAGTCCAGCAAAGAGCATCACTAGCGCTGGTAACTGCGCTGTACGCAGCGTGATGCGCGGAATGCAAGATCGGGAGCCGTCGGAAGGAGTGCGGTGTAGAGAGGAAGCGTTGGCGGCACTGGGCGCCGATATCAGCGGGGTTAGGCGGCCGAGCAATGAGAGGAAGAGGAGAACATTGAATCCTGGTGAACGAACGTTGAGCTCGGTGTGCCGGTTCACGGTGGTGGTGGTCGCAAAGAGAAAAAGGAGCACCGCCACCCGTCACTCCTGTCACAAGACACCCTCGCAGGCTCATCGGTGCGAATTCAAAGTATGATGACGGCCCAGCTACATTGATATCATTACAGATCCATGTGCAAGTGCTTCCGCTCCGCTTTCCGAGGCCCGCTAGAGGGCTTGGTAACGTGGCTCTCTCCGTTTACTGTACTATTTCGACCAAATGTTCAGGTGACGGGTGACAGAGGGCCGTGAACTGAACATTTTTGGCCTAGGTGACGGTGACATTCGGATTTTGTGGCCTAAATAGGCCCAAAAATTTCGGTCCGGCAGTCGCCGGACTACCATATATGGCAAGTTTCCCATGATTGCCCAGAAATGAACACCTAAGAAAGTGAACACCTTAGGTGACAGGTGACACTCCGTGAACATTTGGTCGAAATAGTACAGTATACCGAGCTTTCTTGCCCCATGCCGAGTGCACATTTCCCTTGAACAAAATCGCCGCAATGGCCACCCAGATACGAGTTGTGGAGTCCACTGTTCATGCTCCCGTCACTTTCGAAAATTTGTTCTGGTGGATGTAACCCCGTGGAATTGAACTTGATAGTTGAATTCATTTCGACAGATGCCTGCAATTGGCCGGCCAGCAGTGTCCGGTTGTTCAGGTTGGCCAACATCGATCTATTACAGAAGCGAGTCAGTGCTAAGGTGACGGACGATGATGTGGTGACTTACAGTGTATAGATTCGTCCAATAGTCATCTGAGACCAGGAATTGTCAAGTCATACGTGAATGGCATGAAGGGGTGAGGGGCTTGCCTCGATCATCACAGCCGCTGGATTGTTGGTCAGTTTCAGCTATGAAAGTTTTTTCTACAACGTACAGTTTGTTTCTGGCTGCAATTTAAACACAATGAGGTTGATAAGACTGATGAGATGGTGAGCATGCAAACCCAGCAGAACTGAAGGCACAAACGTCATAATGGTGGTGATTGAACCATTCCGGACAGATGTAATGGACAGGCGGCGGAGCAATCTGCCGTTCAATTAGATGGATTGAAAGATAATGGTCTTTGAGCATACTCTGTGGTGCCGACAAAGTTCGTTTTGAGTGTGCGGAACGTCCATACGAGGAGGCCGGTGATGATCACATCCGCGGCGGCGGATCCAGACAGCCAGACTGCGAAAGATTACCAACTTTTAACTTGGAAGAGAGAATTCGAGCTCACTCGTGACATATCTAACAACAGCGTCCCGTCCAGTATATGACGGGTTGAGAAAGACATGGAAAGCGGTGGCACCCGCGCCAGCCAGACCAGTGAGAATGAACAGCGCAATTAAGGGCGGCCACATCCATTGCTTCGTCCTGCATGCAATTTCAGCGTCGAATCAGCCAGAACTGGGAGCAGTACAGGTTGAAGACCATGCGAGTTAGCCAGATCTGGACTATTGTGGCGGTTATTCCCGTGCCTTTTTATCGAAGAAGGTAAGAGACATATCCGAATGTGGGTCTCTCAGGAAAAGGGGGTACCTATGATATATACTGGAAACACTCGTGGCCTAGCGATACATCAGGAAATGGTATATATATATGCACACATACTTCACTCACTGGCTCTTGATGTACGTCTTGCAGAGGAAACGATCAGAATCGGGGTGGTGACTTCAGTTAGAACCTTACTTCGTTGCCTACAAAGAAAGTAGATCTTGTAAAAAACTTGGTAATTGAACGGTGGAAATCGCGGGCTTACCCCAGTGAGTTACCAGGTACAAGTAGTTCACCGACAAACACGCGAAGACAGTCATGAAATCCGAAGCTAAGGCACCCAGCACCGATATTTTGTTGAACCATGTGTCTAAGGATGTGGTCAGAAAGCGGTGAATGAATACATTGAAAATGGTGCAACCTTTGGGATATCTCGCGAAATATCTGTATGTCCTGCAGATTTTGAGTTACACTGTTCTGAAGAAGATGGAGCAGCCATACTGAACGCCCCTGTGAAATAAGAGTTGAGCGCAAGTTCAACCATAAAACGAAATAACGCACTGAAGGGTAAAGAGACTATGTTGAGGTCGAGTTGGCATAATCTTTCAACAAAAAATCGAAACCGAAACACGCACACCATGTTGGCCCATGAGGCGATGAGGAGACATCTGGAAAGAGTCGGTTGTAATCTCCATTATAAAACTTGAGAACGCACCCAATAGTGATATCGAGGGAAGCCATGACTGAACAGAGGGAAGGAAGGATACCTTGAAGCACGAACTGCACCGTCATTTATGAAGGCTTCCAACCATGCCTCTTGCCAGAAGAATGCCCTGCTGACATGGTGAATGGAGGATAAAAGAGGAGTTACATGTTCCCAGGCGAGATTGAAGCCTACATTCGACTTGTATGACTCAAGGCGCTTGCGTCGGCACCTAAACTGCGGTGCCTTTCAATCGAAATGGTGGGGCGCGCAGAGCCCCATCGCGGTCTTGTTGGATTTATGGGGGGCTATGCGCTGATCGATTCTTCAATTGCTTTCCCCGCAACTTGGAAGTCGTTGACCCGTCCTGCTAGTCGCACTATATTCGTTTAGTTCCCGCTGAGAATCAGAAGAGTTGTACCATTTGATAAGAAATAAGAGGTAAAGCTCGACCAGCGGAAACTATATTCAGACGTCCCTCCTCGTGGACAGGCACCAAGTGCGAGGCAGTCGTGAGAGCTGTGACGAATTGCGATCATTACACCATCGCGGAGAGTCTGAAAAACCGATACATCTTTGCCGCTCTGAAGGCATCTTCCGGTGAAGAAAATAGCCGAGCGCTTCGAAGTGGAGCCACGGGAATTCCTGAAATACCGCTGTGATAGCGATGTGTTGATCCGATGAGGGAATATGGGCAAGCCAGGGTGAAGAAAATAAAATCAACGTAAAAATATCGTGAGTCCCGCCGCATATATAAATCGAGTTACCTGACAAGCTGAGCGCGAGGACAGAACGCGTCCCGCGATGGGTCGCAGAATGCAGGCCGTCAAAGTCGATGAGCTGGGACAGGTAGAACTATTACCAAGATGTCAGAGCAGTGTCGGAACTTACCTGTTTGAATCTCGATGGATGTCGGACTAACGCGCGCCAAAACTGTACTTGCGAGGCAGAATGGTTCGAAAATCTCCCAAGTCAAGTGCTGTTTGCAAAAATCCAGAACAGGATGTCAATTGTGCGGGATGAAACTTGGCATCCATGAGTATCAGAAGTTACCTGTTTATTCTGGAGTGGTCTCAATGGATGTCGGACTAGCGTGATGCCAAAACTGTACTTGTCAGGGAGAATGATTCGAAAATCAACTAGACATTCGGTCAGTGGGGAGGATGGGAGAAGGAAAATCGACGCCGGCGGCGCGCGTATCGCTCGGGATCAGCAGCTCGTGCAGACGTTATGCCACCGGAGTACGACACTGCTAAATATCTATGGATTCTCGTTCCGGGAGGCTCTGCGCCGAGGAAACAGAGCTTGGAAAGGTGCTAGTTAGCGGGAGGAGGAGGATATACGAGCAGATATATACGTACACACGAGCCTGAGAACGGACGCACGGAGAAAAGATGAGCCGCACGAGTGTTCTGGGATATGCGTTGGAGGTGTGGGGGAGAAGCATCGTTGTGCCGCGCGACCATTGTTCACGGCACTGCAGGTCTTCGCCAGTGCGAAGGAGAACAGTGGGCTGGGATGCACACGCACAAGCACGAGACCCCAATTGCGCTGTCGAATCGAAATCGCAAGTCGCTGCGCAGGCGCTCGAAGTTACTTGCTTATAACAGTGGCAATGTCAAGGCTTAGTGACGGCGACGGCGAGTCGCCTCTTAGGCGGTGGGGTACGGGCGGGGTACGGGCGGGGCACCGCTTCGGGCTCTTGAAGAAACGCACCAGTTCTCCCGAGACCTGATATTTTCTTCAGTCAGAAGGACGCGGTGCGGGGGCTCGAGTGCTGTCGTTGGAAGGCGCCCAATGCGCGGATACGGAAAAAGATGTAGAGAAAGTGGCCAATGGATACGATCTTGCAGATGTGCTAGAGCGTCCTGTGTTTTGAGCAGACGTTACTCCTCATAAACGGAGTATCGTCAGTGGCTGGGAAGCATGTGTATGCAGATGATGCGAACCCTACTCCAATTTCCGCGCATTGGTTTTGGCGTTTACGCATTCCAAATTCGTCATGAGCACCGAGTTTCGGTTTGGGGGAGGCGTGCGTAGGAAGGAGGAATGACCCGCACGAGCGGCATCTGGGGAGGCATTCGTTTGTGGGAGGAGAAGGATGCGCATTTAGATGATCCTTCTCTCCCCATTTCTCCATCCCGGCTTCGTCTTCTCATGTCGCAGCGGATGAAGTTACTTGCTGAAGAAAGAGCCAGCGCCGGGACATCCGTCCGCACGCCGAGTGCATGCAGCACTTGAAATTAGGGCGGATGGGGACCTTCGTACACCGCCGAGAGGAGTGAAGAAAACCCCGTCCGCATCCGTGTATCTGACTAGAAGCAGGAATGCGTTCCGTTTCTCGTCACCGCACCTCGACGCAGGGGGTCGTCGTCGTAGTTTCTGTCGCTCAGCGTCGGACTAGAAGGACGAACGACGGAGGAGAGGAGGGTGTTGATTTGGAGTCGTGGCACAGGAGCGGGCGGGCCGCGGAAGAGCAGAGGAGTTGGCGCCAGTTCAAATTGAAACGGCATTGCGCATTGCGGCGGTGGGGAAAGGCGCACGGACTAGGAGAACGCTCGACTTCGAGAATCGACATCGACCGATTCGACGATCAAAAGAAAGTGGACGCGCACACGTGATGAGCTACTGTGACCCATATGTCACTCGCTCAGTTGACGCGCCGGAACGCCGGAGCTGAGAGAACAAAAACGCGCCATTATATCTAATACACATCCCAAGCCACGTCTATCGCGCCTAGAACCCGAGGCTCGAATTCGTCGACATTCAGCATGATATATTAAAGGTGTCTTGGAACTCAGCCTTCAAGCTCGCCACAGCCTGACACGCGTACTTTGAAAAAAAAAAATCAGGGGAGAAATCCCATTCAATACTGCACCCCATAACTCGAGCCCCGATGGATTATATCTACTCTCATCGCAATTACCAGTGCTCGCGGTCGAATTTACGCAACCAGATTTAATATTAAGCTGGAAAGTTCGGAGACGGATGAGTTCATTCTACTATACTTTCGTCTCACTGAGTACACTTCCCTGAACGTGCGGCTCCCCGGAAATTATCCGACATCTTCCTGCAAATTCGTCCTGGCGGGATTTTCACCTACATCTTTACCTACCTATGGTTCCGCTCTGTGCTATGTAGGTAAATAAATCCACAACACTATACATATCCAAGTCTCTTAATTGTCTGGATTTATTCCAAACCCTCCCCTCATTCTTGTTGAGCATGAGATGGGATGAATATACGTCCCATTTGTCGGCTTAGCAGGCAGACTCGAAACCTTAATTAAAAAAGTTTGGCCGACGAGAAAAAATCGCACGGATTGAGGTTGTACCGACAAGTGCGCCGCCCGTTCCTTTTCTCATCCGCATTCGTGTTTGTTCCTCAGCAGGACGTGAATTGAAAGCACAACTTAAACCACGCTTAAACTTGCCAGAACAGAATTCCATCGGGTCTAAGGAAGAACTATTATTACAGTAACACGGAGCCAGAAACCTCGAGAGAGAATCGACAAATATAGAAAATGTAGGTACTTCACTCGAAACTCCCTAATCCTTCAACCTCCATGATCATTCCCTGCAAACGTCGGTCTCGCAAAACCGGTTTCGGTTATAGGCAGAACTACAAGTCGACTGATCATGAAGAGCTCGAGTCTGTCGCATGTAAAATACCGTGGGGAATGGGCATCGTGCACGGTGAGCTGATTGCCAGTGGATGTACACACAGTACAGGCGAGTATGGCGGTCATTATTGGACAAAAGTGCGTGCAGCATCGTGCTGCACGCGTGCCTCTGTTCAGTCTCGTTCAGATTCGTGCAAATCCGTGCACGCTCGTTCTTTCCGATGCTGTTTGAATATCGCATCGACTAGAACTTTCTCTGCATTCGTGCGGTCCATGCAGTGGCCTTATTTCTGGAGTATCCGCGAGCTGCGGCTGACTCCGCTCGGAATTCATTGAACCGGTGTAAACGCATTCAGCATTGGTTCAACCAAAACTTTAACATGACCTACTAAATGTACATTGGTTCGATAATCGACCCAATTGGAAACTAGTACTTCCTTTTTCTCTATTCTTGCCACTTGAAGTTTCTGGTCCACATGTAGACAGCTTATCTTCGGCAGAGCAAATATTCTCTGTCCTACACCGATCCCAGTTGATATACACGTTAATAAAATGTGCCCACACCTTACTGCTCATATCCAAATTGCTTCTGGACCAGCGCTGAAGGCAGAGGCAAGTCTTGACGAAATTTAATGACTGTGTCTGGACCTGGATCTGAAATAGCTATCTTCATTGTGTCTGTTTGAATCTAGACCATATTTTGGCTGACCACTTCGCGACGAATAGAGTGACCCACGAGGCTCGCAACCTGTAGTGAATTTTTGGGCGCGGTAGGCAAGGATCCTGGAAAAATAGATTGACTGAATTTCAACATTGAAGTCCCCGAGGTTGCGCACTAGTGCGGCTTTCATGACCCCGAGTGCAGAGCAAGTGCTGCACGGCCACAGAGTGAATGCCGAAACGATGGCGAACCTAGTGGGGAACGGGGTCACGCACGACGCAATCGTGCAGAATTTTGATGGAATGAGGTCAAAATGAAAGGTAACAGAATCCTGCATTAGCGCAAAATCGGTGCTGCGCTGGGAAACACCAATTTGAACGCGTGCAAAGTTGTTCTGCACGCAGCTGAAAGCACTACACGAGTTTGAACTCGTTTGCACTGGACTTTTGTCCAGTAAAAGCTGCCATATGCGAGATCAAGTCCGGCTTAAAACGAGACCCATCCTCTGTTATTTTCGAGAACGAGTTTGACTTGAATTGACCGTCTCTCTTGCAATTGTGTGGTCAGTGAATTCCGCCATGGAAAGACGCCAGAGTCTCCCTTATAAACCGCGCCCCACCCAACAGCGCACAAATTCGTCTGGGAACTCTGCGCACTGTCCAACTCACAAAAATGCCGTTTTCGGGAACCTTCAACTCGCATTTTTACTGCACTCGCGTTCGGGGTATACCAAGCAATTGCGCCCACCATGATGCAACTCGATTAGCATTGCATCTCGAGCCCGGTTAAATTGCATTCTAAAACAGCTCAATCTAACCGATGGATATTTTCCCAGACACATAGCCTTTGGGAATTACATTTCCGGCGAATTCTGCACATAGCGAGATAAAATATACCTGCACCATTTGAATTTTACACCTATATATTGGGGCCTGCGTTCATTTCACACTAATTGAACCGAAGTATGTAGTGTCGTGCAGAGATCTAGAACTTGATCTCAACACCGCTGAAACAAACATATTTGGCGCTGGCCGTTTATCCTGCTTACCCTGGACTATGTTCTCGGATTTCATTGTCTGGCAGGAGAGGTAATGTGTCTCGTTCAACGATGTATGTCCGAATATCTACATATTTTCCATCTTTTGGATCTCGCTGTCTTGATCAGCTGTGTGAAAAAAATTGACATTCCTCTCTGGCATAGGAGCTGCCCAGTTGAGGATCGGATGACACGGCCGATCAGATACATTCAGGGCATCGTATACATATATTAAACTCCTCAACACTTCTTTTTTCGCTCCCCCTACGATGTCAGCCCAACCCACAAGAAGTCAAAAGCCGTTGCTCCTTCCTTGGATTGCTCCCTATCTATTTAAGAGCCGTGAACCTGCTCACCTCCAGTGCAGAATGTTGGTCGAAGACTCCCCCGAAGGTCCCGTCATTGACCATCCCCGGAAGCCGTTGTAGGAATTGGGTCATTGCCCTAGAATAGATCAGGACAGGTGGGTTACAAGTGGCTAAGGTAGGTACATTATAGTAGCTGCTTTTATACTATTCAACTTGCTGAGTAATCCCTTCGGGGTGCATCAGTCATCCCGACCATGCTGAGTGATCCTGATTCCCACGGTTGGCCGAGCTCCGATGCTCGCACAGCCTCCAACATTCCAACAGCCGTCCGACGGGTCCACCGTCGTCGCTCCAACCCTGGAGGAAGTCCAAGCTGGTGTGTGGACTCTTGTCCCAATATCGGGTCATTTCTTTTGCCAGACCACTGAACGAGGACTTAGGGCTGCACGCCGTGCCCGTCGCGCCGGTTCTACGGGGTCCGGCGACGGGCATGCCGTCCCGTTCCGTGGGCTCTTTGGCTGCATTTTTGACGGCCGTTCCCGTCGAAAACGGCCGTCGACGGGTCGGCGGGTCCTGAAAACGCGCCATAAACGGTTAAATATGCCGTGTAGGCCTTTGGTGAGGCATGGTCTGTGTAAAGGTAAACCCAATACATAATTTAGGGCACATCTTATGAACTCACTTGCAAGTTTAAACTGGCGAAATGACGGCCGTCGCGTGACGGACCGTTCCCGTTTAGGTCCCGTCAAAATAACGGCCGTGCCCGTCGACGGGACGGCGTACAGCCCTACGAGGACTTATGATAGCACTCCGGACACTTCAACTGGACCATCAGGTTCTGCGATGGCACCTAGAAATGATGGAGAGAGCACACGGATCACCCCGGCGGTTCAGACAACGATTGACAACCCCTGGATCTGGTTCAGAGACAGTGTTCATTGCTTCCTTCGGTTTCTGGTTCTTATGAGTTTCAAGTTCTATAATTCTCTTCTACAAGCTCATTTACTATTATTCGGCCCCAGTGGGCAGGGGCCGAATTATTATAATTAAAAAATGCCGCTCTGTCTCGCCCCCTTGTTGTTACCGCTATTGTGCATAATTATTGTCGCAGGATTCCAAGCAAACCTCCCGTGAGCAGCACTGTCAAATTTCTGAACCCATTTACGACTCGGTTCTTGATCCGACACGAGACGACCAACTGGTAGTTCACGATGAAACCATTGGCGTGCTGTTTTGTTTACTTACGAAGCGGCTCAACGCAAAGGAAAATTGAAATCAAAGCATCAAGTGAAAGTCAAGGCTCTCGAAGGTGCCCCCTAGCTCTGCAAAATCCCCAGAAATCGTGACAGAAACGATGCGCACTTTGCTCAGTTTCATCACGGACTCGGATGGGAATATGCTCGATGGCATCTTCCCGAGCTCTGGAAGACGAAGATGTCATTGATTTTATCTTGCGTCCATATTTTCCGGCTTTTTGTGTCGAATGGTTGAAATTGTCGGAGAGCGCGGAAGATGCCGGCCCACGCAGCTGTTTTCCCACGCAGATCTTCTTTCCACAAACCACACTGGCATTTACCATCACCGCCCTTGATCGCGATTCAGCCTTGATTCAGCCGCTCAAAAGCCTGCCGATACAGCCACAATAGTATCTGGGGTCACCGCCGTCCAATACATCGCCGCAATACAGGTTTTTTTCGACCCCATCTTGGAAGATCTCACGTTGTCTCCGATTCCCGCGGGTCTCATGGTGTCGCGGGCAGACTGACCCCGGATTTCCTTGTCGGCAGCTTTGTTCTTGTCTTTCCAGTTCCTCAAGTTAGTGCAGCGCATACGCCGCTTCTGTTTTCCCATTTGTTTCCTTCTCGGGACATGTGAAAACAAAGTGCAGAACGAAGATCGGCAGGCTCGACGGGTGGATTTCTGGCTCAGGCATACAGCTTCACGCTTTTATTCCTTCCGTTCCTGGCGCAATAGCCATTCACGTATGTCATATTTCCTCCCAGCACGGCCCGGAACTCAGTTCTTTCAGGAGTCCAGGCTTCCGTTTCCAGGCTACAGGGGCGATTAATGGCGCGAGTTACTGCTGCGCTTCTCTCCCAGGCCCTACACCTTTGTCACTACACACCTTCTTATGACGTGTCACAAGCAGCCACGCCTCCCGCCGCCGAAGTTGGAGGGAAAGGCACTGAGAGTACAATCAGCTATTCGGTGGCGTCTCGTTCGTTTTCTATTCTTTTCTCCTCAGATTTTGATCCAGATTGGTTCTGCATTTCTCCCCCCCCGCAGGCGGCCGCCGATTGCGATCGATGTGCTGTGTTATGACCCGGTACATTTCATTGGAGCTCACCTTACAGCCGGACAGCCGGAAATCCAATGTGACTGCAGAACCAAGTTCAGGCCGCCCTCTCGCGTCTCAGGCTAGCCGCTCCGATTCTTTCCATCCCTGCCGAATTTGCCCTTCGCCGAGTCTGTGCTGGCCTTGCCAGGACGAGCTGTGTAGGTTTCTGTAACACTTAGCGCCCGTGGCGCCTATTTCAATGCCCTTTTCATTCCTCCACAGTGGCTGCACTCACGGGCGTGGCATGCTCTCTGGGGCGGGCAGCGCTAGATCACTTGGGTCCGCCCAGGTACGTTCATTCCTTGCTTTCGTGGACGTCCACTTTAACTGTATCGCGCAGCTGGGTCCTTCTGTTCGCGAGAAACAAACCTCATCAAATTACATGCCACGTGAAGGGGGTATGTTTCTCACTGCCTATGCTGCGTTCCGCACTTATATTGGAACAACGGCATCCTCGGTAGACCATCGAAGCGGGCTCTGCGAAGTGTGGCGGCGGGTAGATTTGATGAACGCATTAATATTGGCCTCCAGGTGTGTTATCTGCCTTGAACGCTAAACGCTGCTCTGACTGCCGTGCTCTGGATTCCTACGCCCTCAATCCGTGGTGAAGGGCCGTGGGTGGGTCGTTGTTGTGACGCGGAAGCGCGGGGCCCAGGCGTCTGATGCTGCTACTGGTTGCGACTGGAGGTTCGCGTTCTGCGATCCGCTTTAATGCGCGTGCAAGGTAGTCCATCTCAAGCAGGATGTGCTATCTGGAAATCCGTGATCTCAGTGCAATGTTTTATACCCACGTCTACATCCGCTGTCGTATAGATGTTCAATAGATACCAAATCATCCTACTTTCATTACGATTTTTGTGTGTCTCGAGATCTCCTGCCGCTCATGCGGTTGTGCAGGCGCGAGAAGAAGATTTTCACGCGTTTTCGGATTTTCGCTATCAACGACTGAGGGTAAGGTTAGTTCCGATTGACATAGAGTCGACGGTGGCGCACCGCATCTCCTCCATCCCTCTCTGAAACATGGGTGTGGTAGAGTCCGCTGAGCATGTAAGATGAGTAGCCGAGTCGGGATAGCGACTCTGCCAGTGGTTCAGGGATAGTCTACAACGCAGAAGTTTTAATTTTTTGGTAATGAACATGGGACCTGCAGCTACCTGCAGATCGTGGACGGGATCGCTCATACACGCTGGACGGGCAGCCATGTCACCGGGCAGGTCGTCACGAATCCTATGACTCTACTGATGAGGCCAAAATGGTGAACCTACCCGGAGGACAGCGGTACGTACATCCGCTTTGCTGACGCGGACTGGGGACTACCCATCGATATGTTCAGGTTCAAGTGGTATCCAGCGGATGACGATGACAATACGATGGTCCTTTCAGCTGGGGAAGAAAAACGGACCCAAATCTATGTGTGCGTGTGCTTGGTTGCTTGTTGTCGTTTCTTAACTTTTCAGTTTGCGGCTGATGTAACGAAGGTGATTATCGATCTGCAAGGATTCGTCGCAGCAAGATTTGATATGCGTGGAAAAACTCAGCACATATAGTAGATGAACTTGAAGGAGAAGCCGACCTACGGGACGGCGAGAGGCAGAGCCTCGAGCTCTAAATGCCACCATGCACAGAAACAAAAACATTCATATGACCTCGAAAAATCAATCCTATGAAGGGATCAACTCCAACCTCAAGTTGTCAAGACCGCAGCGGCCAACAAAATATGCACAGAATATATGGGGTTCCTTCCGAGATTTATGGCAGTGAATGATTTATTTTTGATGTATTATCAAACATTCGCTTCCCGCCGCCCGATAATATAAATATCTATTGAAAGTGCGCTTCTGACTACCATCATCTGAGAATTATGTGGAAGGAAAGCAGCATGGTTGGAGTCGCACCACTGCCGCGTTCGCGCATAGTTCTCAGTATTTCTGAAAACTCCGATCCGAGCTTGGTCCGAAGCGAAAATTTGCTTGCCCATTTTTGGCATACAGGCGAATGTCCGATTTCAGCGATGCATTTGTTGCGGGTCATGGTTGATTCAAGTGACGATAGAATCAGAGAGAAGGCAGATAATGCGAATTAAGTTGCCTGATCATTACGCTTCGTGGAGTCAGTCGGTTCAAAGAAAGGAGAGAGAGGGGGAAGGGGAACAGGCCCCAAGGTGGTTTTATAAAATGTCGGCCGTCGTGGGTGGAGATTTGGATCATGGGAACAATCTTCAACCGCCGAACTGTAAAAAGACTGAAGTTGATGGCAGAACATCTGCAGGCGAGTCCGATATTCAAGAAGAGCTCGGTAGATGTCCTGCGCGCCACGTGCAAATGCAGATGGGAGCGATGCATGTTCAAGTCATGTAGAGCTGGCTACACGGGAAGCAATAAAGTACGGGCGGTGGTCCCGCGTGGATGCGTACATGGGGAGGACGAGGACGACGGTCGGCCGCATGCATGGCACTAGGTTAGTGGGAGGAGAAGGATATGTCCTGTGCCGGAGCCGAGCCTTTCCCCAATTCATCCCTATCCCTTCCTCTTCTCGCGTCGCAGTGGACGAAATTACTTGCCAAAATGTTGGGGCACGCCGAGTGCAGGCGCCAGCACTTCGAATTGGGACAGATGGGGATCCTCGTGGGCCGACGAGAGGAGTGAAGAAAGGCCGTCCGCATCCAGATATCTGACTTGGTGATACCAGCAGCAGTCGTACTGCATCCCGTTTCTCGCTGCTGCGCCTAACCATGCTGTCGGGGGGTCGTATTCGCTGTTGCTGCCGCTCTCCAAAACGACGATCCGGCGGGAAGGGACAAGAGCAGAGCGGCACGCTGATTTGGAGTCGCACGCATGCGGAACAACCGAAGAGCAGGTACCGATTTGAATGGAGTGGACATCCGTGCGCGGCTGTGGGAAAGGCGCACGGAGCGAGAGCGCTCAACCTCAACGTCGATGATGGCGGATGGCGTAAAAGAAAAGTGGACGCGCACACGTGGTGATCGCGTGTGATCACTCGCTCGGTTGACGTGCCGGAACGCCGGAGCTAAGAGAGAGCAAAGAGGCGCTAGTATATTGTATGCACGCATACACCATTTCTATCGCGCCTGCCAGGTTCGAATTTCTCGAAATTTAGCACGTTAAGGTGTCTTCGAACTCCGCGTTCAAGTTAACCACAGCCTGGGACGAACTTGAGTAACTTTCAGAAGGAAAATTCCGCTCGCTGCTGCGCCAGAACTGAATCCTGGGTGCATTTTATGTACTCTCATCGAAATCAGCTTCCTCGAGATGGATCAGATTTAAGATTCAGCTGGAAAGATTTCGATACACTCATTCTCGGTACCGGTGAAGATGCAAACACTATACTTTCTTCTCATTGAGTACCTTTCATTGAACGTACCTCTCAGCTAAATTGATCTGAGGAATAACCTCGTCTACCCTCAAATTCAACCCGGCCCGATTTTTGGTTCCCTCCCAACACTGATCTTTTGCCTACGCCGGGCCTGATCTCTCGTAGACAGACACTCTAAAACAAACTGGGACTGGTTTCTATACTTAGGTACTGCTATGTAGAACCGATTCATTTACTGTCGTCCCAGCATTATTTACCGAGTGACACTCAGTACATTTGGACTAAACCGAACTTTCCCAAAATTCAACCACACATCGGGCATCTCGGGCAGCGACAATGCACGCCTAAACAGGATTTGTTTGGGTGGAAAGAAAACATTGGAGCAAGTTCAAGTATTTGATGTCTCTGGCATATGGAACCAACCCAGGAGCAGCGCCTTGGCTCGAGATGCACGTCAATGTAACGGGTGCAATAATATTTCCCGCGACCGGAGTCAATGGCCACTTCCGGGGGCATTCCCAATATTCTGCGTTTCTGAGAGGATAGATCACTCCCAGCAGAGGATTCTCGTCAAATTGATTCCTCGACTAGGATCCCTTTGAATCTTAGTCCATTCAAGCGTGTATATAATATCTTCAACAATTCTGAGCTTCGAATCTTCTGGACTGAACGTAGGTCCGAGGAACCATCAAAATGCAGCGATGGAGCTGCAGCCGCGAAGAGATCGAACAATAGCAGGAGTTATAGAACAACCTCTTCCGGTCATGATTGGAGACATGTCTCAGTACACCAGATTTGTGTGCGCTGGTGTGGAGAATCCTCGCAGTGCTAACTGGCGTCGTCAGGAGCAATTTGAAGAGATGCGTTGTCAAGTGTACCCGGAAATGGCTATGGAACCCGGACTGAATATCTATCGGCTGTGGCTGCCAAAACTCGTTCATCCATCGGCGCCATAAAGGAGCTGAGACAGCAAAGATAATTAGTAAAGCCCGCGGGATCCAGACTAGGGATTTTGTCAAGCTGAAATTTAGCAAGAAAACGGATTATCCGGTTTTCTGTGTCATTTGGGAGTCATTGAATTGGCCGCGAGCGGCATTGGCATGAAATGATCACTGCAGTGCGCCTGAGTCTTCCCAACAATCCACAAGGTCTTTAAGACCCCATCCTTCTTCAGCAAGGTCAACCACCTCGGCAAGCCGCGCAAACTGAGGATCCGGGTTGTGGCCTGGGGAAAGATGGCCGATAAAAGAAGGACGATGACGGGATCGACCACCAACAACAACCCTGAGTGAACAGTATGCCCTACCACACTGGATTGCACAGTGCGCCATACCAGGTCGGCCCTCCCAGCCACCCGGACTGGGGCTGAAACACAACTCGAGGGTGTCATACAAACGCGTCATCGGGGGTTCAAGATCTAGTCCGAGGGGCCATTGCAGCCCAACAGACATTTCAGCAGCAGTGGTGATTATCCTGGGATCAGTGGAGGTCTCCAGAACCCACAAGACCGCAGGTACCTCGGGCGATGGCAGTGTAAAGTCGGTGTCAGAGTAGATGAGATCCTCCAACTTGGATCCTATATGAGAAAGGCTGTGAGACGAATCATTCACCGCCGGGGCATCGCTCCCGCGTTTAAAGAGAGGAGACACCACCGTCCACACCCATCGGAAGAATTGCTAAGCATCCCTAACTATATTATCCGTTCCCGCGTTGGGACGCGGGCAGTGGCGGTGCATGGTCCTTAAATACACACCAACTGTGGTTGAGTTGCTCTATGCTCCTCCGAATCCCCTCCCCTCCCCTCCCCTCCCCCCCAATTGGCCCCAGCCAGACATCTAGCCTCCCCGCCGCCACCTGTGGCTGTGTTTTTATTGGCCTGCCCATAAATGCACCGCCACAATATCACATTCTGTGTAAGGTTGGATTTCTTGTTGGTCAGAACTCCTTTACCACCCCCATGCTCATTGACCTTGCACAGGCATCTAGCCTCCCCGCCGCCTGTGGCTGTGTTTTTATTGGCCTGCCCGTAAATGCACCGCCACAATATCATATTCTGTGCAAGGTTGGATTTCTCGTTGGTCAGATCCTTTACCACCCCCATGCTGATTGACCCTGCACAGGCATGTATCCTTCCCGCCCCTGCCTGTGGCGGTGCATTTGTTGGCCTGCCTATAAATGCACCACCACACTGTCATATTTTCAGTCACAATCCATCTGCAGAGTCTCCGGTGCACCCAACCGCAACATGCTTTCACTCCTTGTCTTTATCACCTTCTCTGCACCATTTAATTCTCTGCTCCTTGACACTGACCAGGAGAAAAACCAAAATCAACTCCCATCGCAACTTCTCTCGTTGAGTCTCGTGGTCCTCTTCTTGTAGACGTGATTCATTAATTGCAACCTCCGTCTTGTGTGTTTGTAGATGCACAAAAACCTGACCAGGAATTCACGTCCCTAACTATCTGATCCCAAAACCTGGCTCCAGGTCTGAGGATTTAAGGCCCGATTTCACCAAAACCAGGGCTTTTTCGCCAAAACTAGGCTACATTTTGTTCTCTGAGGCCCAAATTCCGGAAACTCGCCAAAACCAGGGGTTTTGGCTCAGAACCAACTTATTCAAGCCTTTTACAACATTAAATACACCCTGTACAGGCACAAATTATTTTGCCTGGACAAAAGGCAAAATAACTCCTTTTCCCAGAGCCAAATCTCGGGAAGAAAAAAAAATGTCAACCTAGCATGTCTCTTTTGGGGCCAAATGTCACAAAATAAAATTTGTGAAGGTTGCAAGTTTTATTTTATGCCTAAAAACCTATGCACACACTTGGTTATTTGAGCCTTGCTCTAGGTCTGAGGTTTCAAGGCCCAATTTCACCAAAACCAGGGGTTTCCGCCCAAAACCAGGCTACATTATGTTCACCAAGGCCCCAATTCCGGAAACTCACCAAAACCTGGGGTTTTGGGCCAGAACCTACTTATTCAACTACCAGCTACAAGTTATTTTCCTATTTTGTATCTGAACACTCTTGGTTATTTATGCCAGGAACATAATTGATCAAAGGGGGCTGAAATAACCCTAAGCGACTCTGGGTGATCATTTAGGGCTTGGTCAGTGTAAAATTACCTGTTCCCGCAAAGCCGAAAATAACCCCTAATCAGATACTGGTTGAAAATCTGTCCCATTCACACAACAAATCTTGATCGTCAACAACTTATCTCTCTGCTCAACCAACCCTCTTCAGGCTGTGCATCCCATTATCTTATTCAACCACTTGCAGAGGTAAAATAATTCATTGGATGAAAACGCCAGCTTCATAATCACCATGCTTTACAATCAATGTCAAATCTTGATCGTCAACAACTTATCTCGCTGCTCAACCAACCCTCTTCCGGCTGTGCGTCCCATTATCTTATTCAACCACTTGCAGACGTAAAATAAGTCATCGGATGAAAACGCGAGCTTCATAATCACTCTGCTCTACACTCAATGTCAATTCTATTAGTTTGCCGCTCTGTTCTGACCCTCAGAACGGGTGGCTGTGTCTAAAACATAGCCACCGGTGGCTCGTTCCGAGGGTCAGAATGGAGCGGCAAACTAATAGGGGTCCAAGCTATCCCACTCTTAATCCAGAGCCACTCGATCTCCCCTGTCTCGCCCGCCTTTCTGTTTCTAATTCCCATTTCCTCGATTACCTCGTCACACCCTCCCTTCAAGCTCTATGTGGCCAAAAATCTCGATTCAGCCGCATCACTTCGGCGTGCAAACTTGCCAAATTTGTTTGTTACCAATGCGAGGATGCAAATGCGCTCATTGAAGTCGTACGCGCCTCCACCTCAATAAAATATCTCTACATCGAGGACTGCGGGGCGGATTTGGACGAGTTGATCATCTGGCCTTCAGTCGAAGAGGGTGCCGCCCGAATCTGGAGACCATCTCCATCGTGGAAGATAGCGAAGCTAACCTCTAGTATCTACAAATTGGAGGCACCACCGCCCGTTGAACCAGCTGTTTTTGTAGACTTCATCCGAACCAGATGCATAAACGGAAAGCTGCGCTCCGGGACGTTGGCCTCTTTCAATTACTCCTTTTCTCCCGAATGCCTTGCGGCTTTCACGCTCCTGCAAGGCTCAGGGCTTGATTTCAGATGTGTAGGTGCTGAAACGTCCGAGTCGACCGTCAGGAAGGTGTTCCGTGGTTGGTGTCCGCCAGATTTGTACATACCCGATATCTTCACGGCCGATGCCTAGTATCCCATTTGGTGTGAGTTTATTAGTTCGTCGCGCGTGTAATGTGCGCTGATTGTTGATATAGACTTGGGTTTGTTCAACTGACCAGAACCCATTCTTTTTGCAATTTGAAAGCTGTTGACCATCGAACGCAGTTTCGTTGTCACGCCGCCGCGCTGTGTCGTTTCAGAGTTGCCTGGTTTGCTCGTTTTAGAGTTGCCTGTTCGGTTACGAGGTTCTTTTTTTACATGAAATCACTACTTTAGTGTCTTTGTCGATATGCAACGATTTCTTGTTACACCCCATATTCATATTGAATCGTTCGTACATCCCATCCATCAATAAATGCGTATAGAGCAAAGATCTTAATCACGGTATGCCGAGCCATGGTAACGATATGCATGCTCGCCCAAATCTGCGGGCCACAGCCGCTTTCCACAGGCGAAGCAGAAATGCGTGCCGCATACGCACACCATGTGGTTACATCCATGACTCTGCATGCGAGTTTTCAGCAATTCGTCAAAATTTCGAGATACAGAAATGTACAAACCTTGTTGATTCTCGCTCTGCAATCCGGGTTGGGGCAAAGAGTGGTCCGCCAAGGACTTTCATCGTCCGTATCTGGATCAGCTAAAGCAAGCATGTTCTCCCAACTGGCTTCCGCTGCCGAAGCGGCCTTCGCCTGTGCCAAAGCGGCCTTTTTCTGTTTCCAGCGAGAGTTCTCCTTGGCGAACTCATTCTCCGATTCTGCGGCGGTACAATCCTTGCACCGAAAGTCAGTGATGGGAAGAATATTTTCCTCCGTGCATGAAGTTCGTTCGTACGCCCGCTTCACGTATCCACAGTCCATGCACCACGCATAGAAGAAATGCGGATCGTCCATGGCGCGCTGTAAACCCCCAAGCGAAACGGCGTCGCTATTGTAGCGGGTTAGAATTTTGATAGTGGGCTTGCGTCGGCAGAACGGGCACGTAAACTGCATCATGTTGAGCAGTTTACCCGGCGCGTTCTGCCCATACTAGATAAAAGACACGGATTAATCATGAAATTGTCGTGGTTTCAATTCGTACCCATTCGTTGAGACAGCCCTCGTCGACGAGTTGCGCACATCCGGTTCGGCCGCAGGCTTGAACGAGCTTGGTGCTCGGGGTGTCATCAAAGCACAGCGCACAAGTCCACAGGACTACCTCGCCCCGACCCACACGGTTCTCGACCTGGGTGATTATCGAAGTTGTGTCGTGCACCTTCTTGTTGTTCAGAACGAGTGTCGCGTTTAAATTGGATGGGGCGTTCGCGAATACACTGTCCCCGAAATTCTGCATGAGCTTAAACGCCGACTTGCCGTCGAATATGTTCTTGTCCGTGAATCCCAACCACTCCACGCCATTTTGCGCGATGAGTATACGAGCTGCGCTTTCCTGCTCAGCAATGCTCTTCCCGGCCCATTGGGGATTCATACACGCCGGGCATGTGTAGCGCCTCCGGTCTTTCGCTGTCCGAAATGCGGGTGGAACAATAATGCGGTTCGAGCAAACAGAGCACTCGAGCCACGGGCAGGGGATGCCCTGTCGACAGTAATAACAGCGGGGACGAATCTGTGCGCAATCTTAGAATTGTGAAACGAACACGACACAGAGAAATATTCACCTTGAGTGCAGCCACATCCTCGAGTACATACTGTGCCCGGCACGTCTTCGTCGAACATTCAACCCAGCAGCTTTCTCCCTGGTTCATTAAATGGCTTCAATACGGGTCAACCAGTAACCGCATACTTACCTCGTCGTTACCTGGCCACTGAGCTGCCACTTTGGTGGGTGAAACTTCGCCAGTTACGCAGAACCCACACAAATCGCCGTGTTCATGGCTCATGATTGTAATGCTCCGGCTACAAAATAGAGGCATGAATATGGCAATGAATGAGACGAAACTGAATTCAAGTACCTGACCAAGCACTTCTTGCATTGAATCTTGACATCTCCCGCCCCACGCGTCTTTTGAGGAGTCCAAGGAACGTTGGCGACGAGCGGAGCGTCCAAGTTAAGCTCAATTAACTTATATCGTCGCATCCCCTCGTACACTTTCTTCTCTTTGGCTGTGAGAACGACGCCTTCGGGCGCGGACAGCAGGAAGCGTGCGCAGTCGAAACTGATGTTCTCCGGGACCTGCATGTCCAACCACTTGCCTTTGGCGGTTGCAAGCAATGCTGTGGCCGACTCTAGAAGGAATGGGACGCCCGTGATGAGCGAAACAACGGCTGTGAGGGTTGCTGCTCGAACGGGATAGAGTGTTCCGGGAACAATGAGATGAGGGAGGATCCGGAAGAAGTCGCGCGGAGGAAGGGTAAGTGGAAGGGAGCGCTGCAGTGGGGCCAAATTAACACCGGGTTCAACCAGCTGAAATCGTTGTGAGGACAACTCATATCGCGACGCGTGCAAGAAAATACCTTCAAGTGTGTGAACATGGTCGCGATTTTTTTCAAGACACCAGCATAGCAGCTACGCGACACTTCCAGAAGCTCCGTGCGTGTCAGCTGCACATCCGCATCGAGATCCAGATAAACCATAGGTCCGCTTCCGTTTGCAGAGTGGCGCGTTATTATCCCCTCGATCTCCTCCGTCTGGTCAAAGCTTTCCTCCAGCCACTGACGCAGCGCCGTTTTCTTCTGGGTCTCAGTAACCTTGCCGACGAATTCGCTGAATAAATTAACGAGCTCAGTCTTGCGGGTGCTAGGATCTTTGCAGACCGCACGCCACAGCTGCCCGAAGATGGGATTGTACGTGAGAGAGGCGACGTTGGTCCGAATGAGCTCAGTGAAAGAGGTGTACACCAGATCGCGGTAGCCCATTTCCGACGGATCGGTAAAGCGTTTCGCGAGATTGAACGAATGGGCTGAGAGTGTCGCGGTTGGGATTTTAGAGATTTCCAATGGAGTGCTGAGAATTGAACGGAGGGGGGTGCCTGTGGAAGGGTAACGGTGTGACGAGGGAAGGTAGCCAGCACAGCCAAGTTCCTCGTCTGTGGGCTTCGGTTTCGCCGTGAGGGGAGACTGTTCATATCGGAGCAACACGGCTGCGGATTCCCGTAGAACTTCGTCCATGTCCGAGGTACCCTGTCCCATCCACTGCAAGATGACGCCAAGGGTGAGCCGCGAGATGAGGGTGCTGGACTTGGAGCCGGCTTTCGACGAGATGCTGATCCCTCCAGTTAGCTCCGAAAGGAGGACATAGAAAGAAGAATGGGCGAGATCCATAGAGTTTGGCGTGAAGCTGAAAACGGTGCAGTTCCTGTGTCGGGCAGTATGGCAAAGTTTCACCCAGTCCACGGCACCGGGAGGAAATGCCTTGGCTTCGGAGACGTCGTTATCCTGGCTCTGAACGGATATATGATGAGGAGGGGCGTCTGCATACCACAGTACGAGGGTCTTGGAATTTTTGTTGACTGCCTGCAACCCACGGATTAACGCCGTTTTGGCTGCCTCAGGAAAGTCGCCGCCGCCAGTGGGTTCCAGATCCTTCAAGAATTGAGGGATGGTTTCGGAATTCCAGCCTGACCAGGCACCAATCTCTTCAGGCGCATCGGTATAGTCTTTGTAGGCGAGAACTCCGAGGCGCAAAAATGCCCCTGAGAGTTTGGCGAGCGCTAGAATCTCTGGAATGGACGCCCTCAATGCATCGAGATCTTAATGACTTGCGTGAGTACTGTAATGTGGTTCAAGAATAGGGTACTCACAACCACCCATACTCGCTGTTGCGTCAGTTACGACCAGGAGGTCGTACGTGTTCGACCCAGGACTGTCCATTGCGAAAGATTGGGAAGGGAAGGTCGTATAGGGTGCCTTACTTATAAGGCGCCAGCAAGTTGAGTCAAGTCGAGTCGAGTCAAGACCAGTCTTCACGATTTAAGTTTACGACTCACTTAGGCCTTGAAACGCGTAATTTGGTCGCTGCCATATACCGCCTTCGGGGATCTGATTCAACTGTTGCCGTACAGATCCCATCGGCGCCAACCGTCTGATTCATGACTCACAGATTTTGATTAGATCCGTATGTAGTAGGCCCCCGGTCACTACCTTAGCACTTGCTCGCCCATAGAGTAAATCAACGGCCCAAAATGACCCTAACTCCGGCCATTTATAGAGTAAAACAGGCCGAAAATGGCTGGGGTCGGTCGAAGATAGAGTAAATCGCGCCCCGCACGAGAATTTTTATTTAAACAGTATTTAGTCTGGAGGGCCAGGAGAGTGATTTTTGTCCACTTCAGCTTGAAGTAAGCAGTCCAGCAACGTGTCGGGGTTGTGAACGTGCGAGGAAGTCCAAAAATGCGGCATGAGGGCGAAAGATTGCATCCGGGGTCAACAATTTGGCATTTAACCCAAAAGTTAGTCGGATATAGAGTAAGACAGCCCGAGAAAAGGCAATTTCGTAGAGTAAAACAGTAAAAAATTGGTTCGGAAATCCGACCAACCTCCAAGGTAGTGACCGGGGGCCTTATGTAGTACACCGTTGTTCTGGTCCGCCACTGTGGGATGAACTCGCGATCGAAACTGCAGAAGGGAAAAAAGAAATCACCTCACCGTCTGACAGAGGAACAGAAGGAGAGAAACAGCTTCCGGTGGGACACCCGCCAGTTTGAGCTCACTCTATGTCTTGATATCCGTTACATGGCGGCGTCGTCCGTCGCTATCATCTCAATCCAGTGTTCGCCCAAGGCCCAAGGCCTTAAAACTCCAAGCCCTTAACAAGGCCTTGGCGATTTTCGGCCAGAAGTTCCGCCCTTGGCCAAGCCTTAGAGCATCACGTGACTATCATTCATTTTTCCCATCTTTTCTTCTCCGTCGGCGCACGCTATTGTTCGGCGGGGCAGAGAAACCGCGCGCACGCAAGCCGTCTGCACGGGTCATGGAAGAGGAAGAGATCTTGATGCAGGAACTGGCAGACAAAGAGGAGGATGCGCGTCCCGATGTCAAGAATCTCTCTTCCGAGATCCCCGGTTCCGCCGCATCGCCCTCGCCTCTTTTCATCCCCTCGATCCCGATTATATCCGCACTTCCATTCCTCTATTTCCCCTTTTCTTGATTTCTCCTTTTCTTTTGCGTATAAATACGGAACGAACTTGTCTAGTTACGTCGTTCAATCAACTCCGTCAATATCTGATTGCTGAGTTCATCTCTCATTCCCTCCAACTCGTCCTTCCGACGCCAGTTTGCTTCCTCTCCGTTTCCCCCTTAGGACTCGGTTCTCACACCCGACGACGGCGCCATTGAGATTGACTCGGATGAGGAATATTAGTAGATTTAAGATTTAAAGCTTAAATTTATTGATTTTAATACCGCCTGGATGCGTGGGAAAAATCAGCGGTGGCCTTGGAGGCGCCCTTGGCCAAGGCCTTACCCTATTTATCTTGGGCTCAGTTCTGTGGGCAGGCTGGTGGCTGTACACTCCGGAGAAAGTTGGGTGGCTGTACACTTTTGACTGTAGAAATAAATTAAAATTAAAACAAATCCGAAAAGATTCTGGAAGGTAGATCTTATCCTTGTGTCTGGCCACCTGGCTTAACACCTGCCCAACACCTACTGTGCACCTGCAGCAGAGGCAGGTAAAAGTTACCTGCTCTGGGGATTGCCCCCGGTGGTATTTCGCGTTTTGCATGCCAGGGACCGATGGGATCAAAATATTTTATATACAGAAGGCGATCGGAAGGGTCAGATCTACCTTCCGGAATCTTTTCGGATTTGTGTGGATTTTTTTTCCACACTCAAAACTGTACAGCCACCAGCCTGCCCACAGAACTGAGCCCAAGATAAATAGGCGGAAATTGATCAGCGATTCCGTGCTATGTCCCCTCACCCCTGCTTGCGACATTTTAAAAAGGGGATTTCGTTGACAACGCAATGGACTGGTACTGAGCGCAAGAATATGGAGAAGGTTTTTCTGGGCATCCTTGCTAATGCTACCGACGAGAAACTTCAGCTCGCCGTTCGTGGAGTGCTGGATTTCATTCACTATGCCCATTTCGAGACTCACTGCGACAAGTCCCTCGCCCAGTTGGATGCCGCATAGGCCGCTTTTCATGACAACAAAGAAATTTTTGTCGAGCTCGGTATTCGCGAGGATTTCAATATCAGCAAAATTCATAAACTTAAACATTATGTCGACTCCATCCGTTCTCGCGGTACAGCAGACGGCTTTAATACCGAAGGGACGGAACACCTCCATATAGATCTTGCGAAGGTCGGGTACAATGCGACCAACAAGAAGGCTTACACCAGGCAAATGACTGTCTGTCTGGTTGCGTCGCCAGGAGTCAGTGCATAAATTCGGCAACTATCTCCAGTGGGCCGTTCCGGGTTATTTGGCGCCCATGTCCTCTGTCGACGCTGATCTCGAGGAGGATGACATGGATCCGGACGAGGACACGGTCCACGATCCCAATGATCGCCCTGAGGATTCGGATGACGAGAGGGAGCTCGAGGATGTTCCCTCGCTGCCAGCCTTCACAGTAGCCAAAAATCCTGGGTACCCAAGTTTGACTGTCGCGTCCATTGCCACGGATTTCCATGCTCCTGCGTTCACCAATAACCTTGCTCGCTTCCTTCAATCCAAATCTATTATTCCACGTCTCGTACCGGCAGGCAATTCTACTTTCCCAGTCTACAAGTGACTCTCCCTTTCTCTCCCCCGGATTTTGGAGGCCAATTCTAGCGATCTAAAAGACACCGTCCGCGCAATCAAAGCCTCCCCTTTGCAGAACACACCCAAAGGCGTAAAACCAGCGAAGGCGGGCCAGTCTGATACAGTTCTGGCACGTGTAAGTCCTAGGCGTGCCAATGAGGGCCCAACCGATGGTGAGTCTTATATCTATACTGCATCTCGAGATGCAATAATACCCCTTTATAGGACTTTGTGTTGGACGTGTTCAGGTCATCTTCCGCATTCCCGAGGATTTCGGCCAATATCCAGACCCCGTCGCTTATATTGATTGGTATAAGCCCTTGCGGCCACCTGTCGCAGGGCTCGGAATGCATCAAGTTTCTCTTTCATCGCAAAATATGCACCAGCGATCATCCATTATTCCCGTTGGCGATATTGTACGTTCCTGCCATTTAATTCCAGTCTTCGGCCGGTCTATGGATCCGGGATGGACATCCGCTACTGTCAGCGACGGCACTTTAGGTCAGCCTGACCGTGACGTGGCCCGACGTGGCCACAGTCCCAGCGCGGGTGTTGAGGGGAAAGATGTCACTGCATCAAATAGCAAGTGACCATCTGCCAAGAACCCATGCAAGTTGAACCAGAACCCGGACCATGGGAATGGTGTGCAGTCGATGCAGCAATAACCCGGTCTAACCGGGTTATTCCGGGTTGCTGTTCTGTGTTGCTTGCAGCAAGAATTCGTAGGCAACGAGTGTCCAATACTGATTTAGTGTACTCGGACACACACAACTCTAGTCCACTAGCAGTGTTCCATGTTGGCAGTTGGTTGTGGGTACACTGCTCTATGACCATGCAGACCTCCACCGGGTAACCAGCCAGAGTCTGCCTTGCTAATCCACATGGAGGCAAGTGTTTCGACATGTGGATGCAAGTTTGGTGAAAGCAGTTTCCGACAACGAACCACTTGGGCCCGAGGGCTGTGGCAATCAGGGATAGATGGAGAGAGTCGAGTATAGGGGCCAGGGGTTTGTCGACGACCACAACTGCGAGAAGACAGGACCCAAGGCGACGAGACAGACAGAAGCAAGACCAGCTTAAGTCACATACAAGTCAAGTCAAGGCCAAAGTAAGGCCGGAGAATAGACGAGATAGAATCTACTGTACAGGGAGATTCTACTGCTACTTATATACTGTGAATACAAAGGGGTCCAATCATATGAATATGCATTCTCCACTGATCATCAAAGGATCGAGGTGTCAGTTGCAAGGGGTGTGGTTGAAATGCGATCATGGTTGAAATACGATTGGGTTGAAATGCGATCATGTTTGAAATACGATCGGGGTTGAAATATGATCGTGGGCGAAAGATGATCATGGTTGCAATATGATCGGTAGGAGTTCAAGTGAGGAGCCAGAGCGATCGTGATCGAGTATAGGGTTCGGTGCTCCTGACACTGAGGAGTCCAGGGACTAGTGGCAGTTGGACACATAGGAATAGGCCATGGGATAGACACCTGTCCACGGAGAGGGGTCGTGAGGACAAGTCGTTTCGAGTCCTAGGGGTTAAGAATAACCCTGGTGATGATATGTAGTTTGATAGGAGGTTGAGGAACGACCAGGCAACAGTGTCGCTCCGAATATCCTCGATCATTGGTTGTTTGATCTGAAACCCGGGGATGTGTTTGAGCCGCTATGAGCGGTGCGAATTGCGCAAACGAAAGGGTTTGAGAAAGGCCAAGAAATGCCAAATCATGACAGATACTGTCCTTGATCGTTGTAAAACTTTCTATCTCAACCCTTACTTACGCCATCATGACTTCTACTTGTTCCGATACCTCGTTGCGCCTCATGCCTCAAGAAAAGCTGCAGAAGAACGGAGAGTGCGAATGAGGACACTGGGGCATGCTGGACGTTGATTCCATTTATTTACATGTTTACTTCTTGAATCTATTTTACTGGGCACTCAACACCTCTTTCCAAATAATGCAATAGAAATTGTGAGTGTGTTCTCGAGAGCAGAGTTAAGGACAAAATTGGTCGTGTATTGAACTCATCGCAGCTGGTTTTAAATATTATCAGAAACTGCCTACTCGGCTACCTTAGCATTTTTGACGTCGTGCACACACGTCAAGCGGACTAGATACATGTTCATGCACTCTCAAACGAAGGCATGCATCCTGGGACTGAGTTGAGATATTTTCCGCAAATTTACGCTGGGATTTCATTGCCTACCGAATTCTTTTTCTGGCCGTATCCCAAAATGGAAAAAAACGGCCTAGTCGGCCATCTTGCAAAACCATCCGTTCCAACTCATACCGGCCATCTCAGTGTATTCCATATCATCGAGGACATAGCACTACATGATTCTAGACACTCAAGATGTACATCTGAGGTATATGAAGACGATAAATATTTCGCTTTTAAATCACCGGGATGGGTGAAAATGTGATCCGAGCGGAATGGCGTGGATTACAAAGTACAGAGGGTATCGAGGTGTCGGATGAAGATACATAGGACTCCATGGAATGATTTAGGACGTAACTATTCCCCAGGGATGCTACCCACTTGCCAAAAACCACCCGCAAAAAGTTCATTTGTCCGCGCAACTGAATTTCGGTGGTTTGCGGTAGTGCTCCGCCGTTACCAAGAAATCCGAAATTGAAAATGCTGAGCAACCTGCAATAATACAGAATAGACTATCCCAAATGGAGTCAACAAGTTCTATGTCCGTAGTAGCCTTATGTTGCTCGCTGTACAGGTAGCCGATGTGTGGAACTTAAGCTCAGGCGGGAGATCTCTTGCAGGACACACAATATGAGGAAGGTTTATTTAGGCATATTACATCATCATGGGTCATTCAAAAAAGCCAAGAGAAAAGAACCAACCCAGAAACTCCTCAATCGGTGCAGAATTGGTGGAGAAATAAGGAAAAGACGAGCCGACAGGTCGTTCGGAGATAAGAAATGATGTTCACACGCCGCCATCTTGACAGAAAACCTCCCACAGTTTCTGATCACCGCATCGGTTGCCCTTCAAATTTGATGTAGAACATCCTTATAGCTCGTACGCCATCCCACGAACACCAAATCTCAAAATCATACATCGCAGCGGCTTATATTATGCAAGTGGCCGACTAGCTAGTTCGGCCGACTAGGCAGTCGCTGATAATACGCACGACAGTGATGTTGTCATTTCTATACACTCTCAGTAAGATACTCGGGTTCTGTCTGGGTCGTCACCTGCATCCGTTCCCGCCTCTGTCACCTCTGTATCAATGTTCCCTCTCACCATATCTTCTCTCACCATATCTTCCACATCATCCAGGTTCTCCCGGACCCTGTTGATAATCCGCAACAATTCACATTGAGAAATCGGAAATTTCAATTCCTGCTGCCGCGCAGCACGAAGAAATTTATATATGTGGTCAATATCCACCTTGAGGGCCTCGTTGATATCCGCCGCAGTGATAACTCTTTGCGCGCGATCAAAGGCGCGTTTTGTGAGTGTAAAATCGAGCCTGCGAGCGATCTTCTCCGAGGCCGGTGTCTCGGGCAAGAGAGGGGAGTGCGGTTTGACCTCTGGGTCGGTTTTGATTAGGTCGCGGATTCTTTGGCATGTCGGAGTCGAAACCTCCCCAAAATCAATGTTATTCGGCCAGCGAATCCTGCTCAAATATCAAGATGAATTCGTATTTATGGAGATCCTCTCACCTATCGTTGTCGATACCTCCTTTATTTACCGCAATCAGCTGCTGGAGAAAATCCTCTGCGTTGTCCTGATTGCTCTGGGAATTAGAGGGTGTCGTCAACATATTGTTCTTGAGCAGAGATAATCGCAATCACGCGTCGCCGGTACCCATAGGGTACCGAGCCGATTCGGAATCACATTCCTTGCCAGTGATTGGCTTCTCGACTGTCCGGCGCTTGATGACGCGAATGGGATTCTGGAGTCCCAACTCAAAATGCATCGACGTCATGAATCCTGTCACACTGGGTCGAACCGGCTAAGATGCATGGCGTGTGATAGTCAGAATTCAGAACGGGGGGCTACAAACTAAATCGGGTGATTGGAAGCCAGTAGCCCCCCATAAACTGGCCCAAATGACAGGGACTACGGACCTCGCTGCCATTGCTCCGGACGCTAAGAGAGCTATCGAGCTGGAACGGTAAACTACCGAGGGCTACACCACCAAACTGCCGCGTTGTTTGAAGGAGATTTCGTGGTTGATCACCAGGTGACACAGCCGGTGCATCAGACGGAGATCGTGTGATGTCTGTGGGATGTCGTAGTCGTGAATTACCAGATCATTTTCTGAGACGCAGCTCCTGCGGATTACTGGACAGATGTCTCACAGAGCTATTGCCAGATGTCCAACAGACCTTTGAGCCAGTCTTTTACATATGTATGGTACAACAACCTCGGAATGTTCTCAGCCATCCTTTCAATACATTGTGTTCTACTTCGCTCGATGTCGTGGTCAACGCTCAGGAAAGAAAGCAAATAAATATATTCAGTTCATAAATAATACAGCTGTACAGATGCAGCCCGTCCACGCCCTCCTCACGCGCTGCCATCCACACCCTCATCCAGTTTTGAAGATATACATAGCCGCGTGCGTACGCTTCGTGGCAGCGAGAGTCTGTGCGGGTATAAGTTGGCTTTGATGGTGTGGAAGACGAGGGAGGGCAGAAAGAAGGGGAGTTGGGCCAAGGGAAGAGGGCCAAGAATAAGACAAAAAAACACACACCTTTACCACCGGGTTTGTTCGGCGGGACTTTGTACTCGGCAAAGAACACAAGTCGCGCATCAAGACAGCGCGTGCAGCAACTAAAGAAAGACTAAAAAAACCTGCATTAGCAAGTGTAGATGGACACCATCGAAGTATGGTTACGCACCAGAGAGCACCAGAGGCCTGGATCAATAGAATGGCCCTCCTAAGTGTCTAGAGAAATCAGCAGTTGTTAGCCTTCAGGTGATGGCTATACCGTACCGTGAAAGTCATTACAATGGCGCAGGGGCAAAGGAGAGAGTGGGACACTAAACAAAGCCATTGTCAGTGATTATGTGTGGCGCAATCATATTGGAAACTTACCAGGTACATAGTGGTAAGCTAGATAGCTTGGTTCCAGGGCCTACGCCGGCTGCTCCGAGGGACAGTCCTGTGAATAAATGACTGGTCAGCAGATTCCCAGGTAATGGCAGATGGGTGTTAACAGAGAAGACCAAAAAGACATACCTCTCGTGTCTTTCGACGGCGTCGACATCCCATTGCCCTCAGACCATCCAATTGACATCTGGAAAGGAGGAGACCAATGAAAGACATGGAGATGAGCAATGGGAGCCACGGGACATTGCTCACCTCGAGTGTGGCATCCCGGCGACTCCAATGCAATGAAAGGTGTCCAACAGCAATGATGTTTGCAGGTGTCCACTGCCGACCATCGGTGCACTATTTATTCGTGAAATTCAGTTGTTAGGAGTTGGGAGTGGATTTAACATGCAGAGATAGAATCTTGGCAGCGGAAGTCAGAATGGGGGGAGACGATGGTGGGGGGAAAGGACAAGATGGTTCGTATTGATGGTATGGTCGAGTTTGTTAAAGGCTTCGCTTCACAGCCACCTACCATCATTGACTGGCTCTCGATGTTCACTTGTCCGGAACCACCATGTCGCCTTTTGGAATCCTCGATTTCTGGCCGTTCACGGACCCTGGGACCCAAAGCACCGTCCGGGGTGTTGATGCACGGTGCATCTTTGGGTGGATTGGCCGACGTGGTGCACTCTCTGCCCCAGGACGCCGAGGAGCTTTTTCACGTCATGATCACATACCTGCACCCCCGCCGCTGGTCTATTCTGGTTTGGACCCTGGCCTATATCTTCAATTTGGATTCCTTTGGACCCACGGTACTGACTGGGATGCGTGCATTTTGCGCTCGGGGCTGGCGAGCGTTAGCAACGGACGACATTTCATGGCGCTGGCACTTTTGATGCGCACGGACCATCGGGCCCAATTCCGTGATTTCCGGTTATCTCCGAATGGGATTGGCAACGCACCGGAATTCGAAGTTTTGGATACCACTGGAGCGGCTGGCCACACAGGACCTGGACTGGCTTGCCACATGGATATCGCCGCACTTGTCCGGGAGTGTTGACGCCGAGTCGTCTTGCGTGGAACGATGGACGGGAACAATGGCCATGGATCCCGGACGCCGGCAATTTTTTCCCGTGAAATCTGGCCCCATTTAGCCTTTCGGGATCTCTTGGTCTTTCCTGTCGCTCCCTAACCTTCGGGTTCTTTATTTGTTGAGCTGTCTCCTCGGAGAGAGTTCTCCTACCCAAAAGTCCTTGGGTCTGTTTCTTCGGAAGCGGGTGGTGTGCATGCATCTGCAAAGGGAAAGCCGTATGACAGCTTTCTGTGAACTGGTGGATGCCGGGGATTTTTACCTGGGAGGAGGGAACTCCTCCCGTACACTTGCGCACTCCGCTCGATGTTGTGCTCGGTCGGCATCTTGTAGGATTCTGTAAGGATAACCACCCGTACAGTACTACATGTTTGTCTTCCGTAAACTCGTTGTTCAGCTTGTGGACCACGCGAGTATAATATAACCCCCCCCGTCCAATAGCGGCCGGGGGAGATTGCAGAAGTGCCCAAGAAAATTTACAGGGGTTTTAATACTTGAATTAAAATATCTGAGAAGTTCGCTATGTTCGGCAGACATGCCAAATCAGAGTTTCAACGCGGCCTTTGACGCGAGACGCGTTGTTTGTGTTTATATCGTGTACGCAACTTTGAGATATATAAACTATTTACAGGTGAGTGTGGGTAAAGTAAAAATTAGTATTATACTCAGGGTACTCTAGGAGCTCCTGCTTTGTGCTAGTCTATTTTTCCATGGCCTTGTTCAAAGTTGTGAGCCACCCCTCGACATCTTGCATCAAATTGAGCGGGATTGTGTTGTCGGGCTCGCCGTAAGTGGCAAGATCTTCGCAGTAGGTCGCCTCATACATCCTTTGAGGTCCTTCAGTTGTATCCAGCCTTGAGAGAGCATAAGATAGCTTACACTTGTCTTTCCGCAGGACCCATAATTTGGTAGTATACCGCAAGTTGGCTGTCAACCTCCGGCCAAAATTTGTCCTTGGCTTCGTCTTTTGATTCATACCCACCATCGGGGGTCGAGCTCCCTGTCTTGTTAAGCTCGAGGGCTATACTGCGCTGAAAAATGATGAGAATAAGAATATTGACAATGATGTGTGATGCTTACAAGAAGCGCGATGCGTTGATAGACAGCGGCAGTGGGCACGGCCGGGGATGTCCCAATACAAGCGCGTGTCAATGTCGCAATATCCACCTTGTCTTTGAGTGACGACACAATCTTAGACAAGAATTAGAATGGGACCACTAGTCAGAAAAGCACAAACCTGGGATTTGATATGGTAGCGCTTCCCAGTCAAGGCCTTACTCAAAAACTTGAGCAGGACCTCGACACGGCCAGTCTCCATCGCGGGAGGAAGATCGGATATGCCGAGCGCAGGCATAACACCCTGAGAGGATATATGAAGAACATGGACTAATACAAACTGGGAATACACTTACCACAATTACAGCAGCAATCGCGGGCTGCTCTTTGATATTGCGGTAATTCTTGGCGCCGGGAGACAGCAAAGCACAGTGAGCGTAGTCTTGGGCAGTTTTCTAAAGATGAATAGACTCAGGAAAGAACGCGTTGTTGCATATAATTAATTAATTCCTTACCATCGTAATATCTGTCAGCTTGAACTTCTTGTCTCCATCCGCCTTGATGATGTGCAACATATCACGGCACTGGAGGCCTACAATATGCATCTGGTACAAGTGGCGCATCGGGTTACTCGTCTAGAATGGTTATCAGGAAGTCTACTGGAGACAGAAGATAGAAGACGCGCCTTCAAAAAGATCTCGGCATCGTTGTCCGATTGGCCACTCAAGTTCTTGTGGCGTTTAAAAGCGCGTCCTTCTTCAAGATTATACGGCGCAGTGGGGTTGGCAAGACGACTTGGAAACTCATCGTCGTCGGCATCGTCACGCGAGCGTACTATGCCCGTCAACGGGTCCTCAGACGAGGAACCATCGAGACGCGACGTGTTCGACGCGTCGTCTGGATTGTTTTGGTTGCGCACGGCCATCTCTTGAGTGAGGCGATCACGGAGTACCTGAGCCTGTACCATTTGGGCAGCATTCAGTACTGGGGTGCCAATCATGATGAAAGTCGAGAGCAAGGGATTTGAAACTCCGAAATTGCGAGCTCGACTTTTAAAAGTCACAAAACACCTGACTGTGACTTGCGCGTGTCGATCTCATCTGGAAACTCACTCATAGCAAAGAAAGGGGCAAAGCTGAAGGACTTGGGGCCAAGTAAGATTGCTGCAACCCAAGTTTTCAGTTTATTGGACTCACCAAACCATGCTATTTTCTCAGATTGTGTCGTTGAGGAGGGCACTGCCAAGGTCTACTGTCTTGTCTGTCACACTTCATCAGGCGCAAATTTCCCTTCCTTAATCAATCGGAGCTCCTGGGCAAGTCACATAAAATCTCCTGCACATTCCCTTGCAATCCAGCAGGTTGCGGAAGCACAAAAAAAGCAGGCCGTTACTCACCAGCAATAAAATGATCTTTATAACATGCCGAGCACATCTCTGAATATGCCATTGCTGCCAACTGACCTGGGTCTTGGCCGCCGAGCTCAGTTCCGACCAATCTTACTCGACGAGGATACAAATGGTGTCAGTGCAGCTGACTTTCGGGATATAATGATGGAAGAGACCAATTGCATGCATGCTATCGAGGAGCAGGAGGATTTCTTGGCCAAGAATGCTGAGGCTCTTCGGCGTGAGGTAGAAAATATGCGGCTGCATCATCTAGAAGCAGAATTCGAAGGTGCTGATGATGAAACTATCCCGCGGCTTGCGCAAGAAATCCGGGACAATGGTAAGGACCTTGTTTTGCTGCCCTTGATTTGCCTTTAAAAAAAATTGTTGCTTTTGCAGACATGTTACGTGCAACCGGCGAGGATGAAGACGAAATCAACAGACATTTCGGGGGTGTTCCGATTGACCACGACTATGCACCAGATGGGAACAAAACTGTGAGTAATTTCTTCGGATTAAAGGACAATTGACCGACTAATTCCGGTCTGTTAGATGTGCTATTTAGATATACTCGACAATTTACCACGTCTTCGACTTTCATCCAGTCAATTGAAGATGATTTTGTGGATTATGGATGTTTGCGGAGCTAGGGATGTCCCGTCTTTCAACAAATTCAGAGCCATGCAAAAACACATTCGGAAGATGGTGGGTGTTAGAAGTGAAGCGCATAAGTCGAGTCTGGGAAACTTATTTTACGTCAATGACATCCGCGACCTGATCGCGAAGGTCAACTTTCGATCCTTTTCTCAACTCGATCACTGACCTCTTCAGCAGGATTTTGCAAACCCAGAGGTCGCACCGCACATTCAGAAATACCCGGAGGACGTTGCCAGTGGCCCTGTATCGGAAAACGGGCAAGTTAAGGAGGGAAAATGGCACGACATACCCCTCGACGAGCTCACGCCCTCCATCCTCGTTGGGCATACTCGTTATTATGTACATGAGGTCGCTGAGCTTTCCGATGGAAGGTGGATCATTCCTGCCCTCTGGATTGTTTCCAAAGGTAAAACCTATGTCGACTGCAGAGTTTTGGAAAGAAATGTAAGCTCCCGAGTATATTGTGTGCAGGCGCGCTAAAGTGTAATCCCAGAATTTTGACGTTCTCGCAGTCGAGCCGGAAACCATACGCATGCCTTTGGATGAGTTACGCTTCAATCAAGAGGCGCTTGAGAGGCGGTTAGGCCATTCGATTGTTTTCCACGGTAGTACATTTATTGCTTGAAGACCGCATGAGCTCACATAAGTGTAGAACAGTACAAAGAATATGCTCAAAGAATTCCAAATCGGTTTCGTTCCATCGACAACGGGGAAGATCTGTTCACTGTTTGGGTCCCGGTTTGGGCAGACGATGTGTCCGGCGCGAGGATCAAACAGTATCAAAAACATCTCAATGTGTACACCGCAAACGCAAATTTACCTGGCCAACTCTTGCAGCAAGAATATTTTGTTCGCTTCGTTTCCACCTCTCCCACGCCGGAGCCTTGGAGCAATTGAAGGTAGTCGTAGATCAAGTCAAGTAACCCTGCATTGCTCTAGATTAAATCATCTTCTAAACCTGTTTGAATTCAGATCCACGCACCTGAAGCCGTTGCGCACCTACAATGCTGACACTCTGCGCCCATGCGGCTTCCGATTGAATGTACCGGATGGGCCTGCCGATAACCCCCAACAAGCAGAAGAGGCTTCGCATATCGGCCATCAAGGCAATTATTTCTGTCGCCGTTGTCTTGTTGGTGGAACAAATGAAGAGAAGGAGTGTCCGGATGGTTACCATTCCTTTTACCAGGTGAGCCTGTCGACGTGTTTTTGTATTGTATTCTGATTATGAATACCGTAGGCTGGGCGGCCCCGAAATGTCGAAGATATCCGCAGCTGTGTCCTGTCCCAATTAAGCTTGGCGACGTACGGAGTTGCTTCTCATGTCGACGCCTTACAAACATCGACTGGAACAAAGGACAAGATTGCCCAGCACTGGATTGATATCCTCATCGAGAAATCTCGCGAGATGCAAGCATCTACTCCTGGTCGCTCCGTAGACGAAATTTCAAATGAACTTCTCGTCTGGCTGGCCAAAGAAACTGATCAGCCATATAACCCTTTGTTGGATCTGCCATGTGCGTTTTTATTTGTATCTTCGTTGTGTTCCCTATTGATTTTCTGTCAGTCTTTGACCCGTCCCAAGACACTCTCGTAGAAATTCTTCACACAATCCTGCTCGGCCATGCAAAATATACATGGTACGAGCTTCATCATAACTGGACGGCAGTGCAGCAGGATATCTTCACTATTCGGCTGCAAGGGACGAACCTCGACGGGCTCCGAGTCCCCCCCATCCGGGCTGCATATATGATGCAGTATCGTAACGGCTTGATTGGCAAGCACTTCAAGACTCTGATGCAGACTATGATATTCCATATCCACGACCTAGTGACGCCGGACCAATTTGCCCTTGTCCGTGCTCTCGGCGAGCTTGGGCCCATTCTTTGGATGCCTGTGATCGACAATATGGAGGAATATATGGTACGCTATATCGTGTTTTCTTGCTCGCACACCATTCCGGAAATTTACTTCCCTTGGCAGGCAGACCTTCAAATATTAATTGACAACATTCTTGATGCGTTCGCCGCAATAGATCCTTCAAAAATCTTGATCAAACTCAAGCTTCATGTGCTTGAGCATATCCCAGATGATATCCGTCGGAGAGGGCCCGCTGTCCGTTTTTCGACAGAAGTCTTTGAATGCTTCAATGCCATTTTCCGCCTCTGTTCCGTCCTCAGTAATCACCAGGCCCCCAGTCGCGACATCGCAGCCAAGTTCGCCGATCTAGACCGCATGAAGCATATCCTGAGCGGAGGATATTGGTTTGATCAGTCCGAGTTGGCATGGGTACGCGGAGGAAAAGACGTACAGCGTATCCTCCGAAATACTCCCATCATTCAGCGGCACCTTGGATGGGCACCACCTCCATTCTGGACTCCTGGGCAGATCAAGGCTGTCGCGCAAAAGAAACAGGGAAAACTCGCAGCTCTGACAGCCGACCAGGCAATGCTCAGCGGCGCGGCCAACCCAGCTTCCATTGCCCTCGATCCCGCAACATCGTGGACTGACGGTACAAATGTTGCATCCGTGTCGGGCGACTGCTGTGCCGTGGGTTCTTGGGCCGTTTTTCGAGTCCACAATGTAAGTGATTTTTGGGTGAAATAATGTCTTCTACTAATTTCCTGCATAGTTCCCTATGATTGCATGTGTTTCAAAGATTCTTTTACCCAAAGGCAGCAAGTCGACGCAGGGGATTCTCGTCGTGACCAAGTATGATCCCGGTGAAGCCCTTCACCCACATTACCACATGCCCATCCTCCTTCCGGATATGGCCGCACAACGCGTAATAGTCCCTTCGGATGTAAGCTTTCAAAGCTCGCACAGTTTCATCTATTAACTAACAAATTTCAAGTCAATCCAGTTTTCCTTCAATGTGCAGCATGACTGTCGTGCAAGCGAGTGTGATGCTAGTGGGGTTGCCCGCCAAATGCAAGAGCGTCAGCAGTCAGATAAAATAATCCACTCCATTGTGCACAAGGACGATACGCGCTTCATCATCAACCTGCACGGATTCCACAATGCACACCTTCTCCGAAAATACTTAGGCGTTGCACTCACGAAACCCCGACCACTTTTCGCGGATCGCAGAAGACGGCACGACGAACTGTCTGCCATCTTGACTGTTACTCAAAAAGCGAAGCGCGCCGCAACCCAGGAGAAAGCCGCAGCGACAAGGGAGAAGAACAAAGCGGCGAAGGCGGCAGGGACAGATGTTCAGACGTTGGGCGCCACCGGCCCAAGCAGTGAGGAAATACAAGACACGCAGGGGGCTCAAAAGCGGTCCCGCATTGAATAGCAACATACATACTGTACATTCATTCATACCCTATATCACTTTGCAGTCTTCTACCCTTTGTGAGATGTCCCGGCGAATCTCCTGAACCCACTCTGTCGTTCGAACACGCTTGACATGCATGGTGAGGACTGCATCGGCGTGCCGGCGTTTGTGGCATTGTACCGTGGCTATGACTTGGGGCTGAGTGGGCTTTTTCAGGATTACAGCGTTGCCAAAGAGGACAACGCTCGCATCCTGCGTGCGATGACCGTATCAGGCTCTCCTGATGACCTGTGCCCCGCCCTGTCCTACCTGGGGTACGGACATCCTGGGTATGTATTTTCACAAGAGGTCTTCCTTTCCATGATACGATCTCGCTTCTGTCCCGATCGCGGCGGTGCTCTATCCTCTTTGCGGCTTTTCTCCAGTATTGGAGATTATTTCCTACGCGATGTTATGGATAGCATGCAGACCCAAATGGACGATGGGCTCAATGCTAGCATTGTGGATAATTATAGGATGGTTGATAGTTCCCTTTATTTGTTTGTACTCCCTTGAAGTTTTGTCATCTCCATGCTTGTTACGGGATCAGTCGGCCAGCTGAACATTTGCTACTATGGTTCGGGTCACCTAGCTACCGCCACCCCGCGCGTGAAAATTTGATGGCCCAGTTTACTCGAATTTCTTATCCGTCTAATAAAAGTGCTCCCTTTGAGCCTAGGAGAAGAACTGTTAGAGTGATTTTTATTTGAATCAAAACTGAGTGAGCAAAAAAAAAAGAAAGTTCTCGGGCTGATTTGGCCGCATGAGCGTAATATATTGAAAAAGCTTGGTTTGAGCCGTAAATAGCCATAGGCACAAAATTGGGCTAGACAGGTTGCAGTATCTACCGGTCGAACTGGCGCCCTAAATCCAGGCAATGCGGCACGCAAAATTCGAGTTACAATGGCAAAATGTGGGCTTAAATCCAGAGGTACACTTAATTCAAAAAAATTTCCTCCGACCGATTTGGCCTCATGGGTTGCCACCTGCGCAACTATTGGCTCCTCATCGTACATTGTGTTTACGCGCAAGGAATGTCACGTCACGGTGACCAATCTCCGACCCTATGCCGATTGCCGCCTTCCCAAAACCTCTCCACTAACCATTCGCCGGCCAGTTTCCGGTTCGCCAAGCCTAGTCCACGCCGACTTTCTCGGGTCGCTTCCTTGCCCACCACATTGCTGACGGTAACTGGTTAGCTGCCCTTTGTGCTTGTCGCGACGGTTGCGACAGGACCTAAACTCACCTCAATTTTATTGCCTTGAAAGTTTGTTTGGCAATTTGGTGGTCTAGGTAGCTACACTTTGTGCTTGTCGCAATGGTTGCGACAGGACCTCAACTCACGTCAATATTATTTTCCCGAAAATTTACGGTGGTCTGGTTAGCTGCCCTTTGTGCTTGTCGCAACGGTTGCGACAGGACTTCAACTCACCTCAATTTTACTTCATTCAAAATTTGTGGTGGTCTAGTTAGCTGCCCTGTGTGGTTGTTGCAACAGTTGCGACACGACCTAAGCTTATCACAATTTTATTTCCTTGGAAGTTTGCGGCGGTCTGGTTAGCTGCTCATTGTGCTTGTCGCAATGGTTGCGACAGGACCTAAACTCACCTCAATTTTATTTCCCTGAAAATTTGTGGTAAGATGGTGGTCTAGTTAGATACCATTTGTGCTTGTCGCAACGGTTGCGACAGAATCTAAACTCAACTCATCTGAATTTTATTTCCTTGAAAATTTGTGGTAAGATGGTGGTCTAGTTAGCTGCCCTTTGTGCTTGTCGCAATGGTTGCGACAGGACCCAAACTCAATTCATCTGAATTTTATTTCCTTGAAAATTTGTGGTAAGATGGTGGTCTAGTTAGCTACCCTTTGTCCTTGTCGCAATGGTTGCCACAGAACCTAAACTCCACTCATCTGAATTTTATTTCCTTGATAATTTGTGGTGGTCTAGTTAGCTGCCCTTTGGGCTTGTCGCAATAGTTGCGACAGGACCTAAGCTCACCTCAATTTTATCCCTTGAAAATTTGTGATGGTCTGGTTGGCTGCCCTTTGTGCTTGTCGCAACAGTTGCGACCGGACCTGGACTGAGCTCTATTTTATTTTCTTCCTGTGAAAATTTGTGGTGATTAGCTGTCCTTTGTCCCTGTCACAATGGTTTCGACAGGACCTGGACTGAGCTCTATTTTATTTTCTTCCTGTGAAAATTTGTGGTGATTAGCTGTCCTTTGTCCCTGTCACAATGGTTGCGACAGGACCTGGACTGAGCTCTATTTTATTTTCTTCCTGTGAAAATTTGTGGTGATTAGCTGTCCTTTGTCCCTGTCACAATGGTTGCGACAGGACCTGGACTGAGCTCTATTTTATTTTCTCACTGTGAAAATTTGTGGTGGTTAGCTGTCCTTTGTCCCCGTTGCAATGGTTGTGATTTTATTTTCTTCCTTTGAGAATTTGTACTCTAGTTAGCTGTCCATTGTCCCTGTCGCAATGGTTGCGACAGGACTTGGACTGAGCTCAATTTTATTTTCTCCCTGTGAAAATTTTTGTGCTCCAGTTACCTGTCCTTTGTCCCTGTCGCAATGATTGCGACAGGGCTCAGACTGAGCTCAATTTTATTTTCTTCTTTTGAGAATTTGTAGTTAGTTGTAGTGTGGCCTTGTCGCAATGGTTGCAACAGGACCTGGACTGAGCTCAATTTTATTTTCTTCCTTTGAGGATTTATGCTCCAGTTAGCTGTCCTTTTTCCCTGTCGCAATGGTTGCGACAGCACCCAGACTGAGCTCAATTTTATTTTCCTTGGAAATTCATGGCAGTGGTGACTAGGCCAGTGAGTGCTGTAGCTGTTATGTAGGTGTCCTGTGTGGATGTCGCAATGGTTGCAGCCCCCAACTGCTACCCACTTCAATGGCAATGGTAAATCTGTCACAAGTTGTTACATCGATGTTCTTCCTCTATGATGATATGCTGCGGGTGGCAGTGGGGGGTGCCTGGCGCAATTGCGCCTTCCAGTCACCCCCACTGCCCCCGCAGCACATCATCATAGAGGAAGGACATGTTAAACCTTGGTTTGACCTAACCCTAGGTCCAACCTTAAGTCCCAGGCCTAGGTTTAGGGTTAGAAAAACCTTGAACCCCAGGAACACTCTATAATAGAGAGTTTGCGGTGGAGCCACCAGATCAACTGGTGGCTCGTGTTTCAGGTTAGTGTCAGGATCGTCCGTTGCATGCTAGCCACTATTTCATCCTCTCTATGGGGGCTATAAATGGTGGCTAAATTAGCCTCCAAGGACGGGGAGTTCCTGAGAAAAATTAGCCACCAGTTGATCTGGTGGCTCCACCGCAAACTCTCTAATAACCCTAACCCTGGATCACAGCATAGGCTGGACCCATCAGAATGTATATTTGAAGCATATTCTTGTTTCAGATTCAGATTGACACTGGAATACAACATGTCAGGCAACCATCATAATTTAGGAGCCTATCCAAAATAGGGAGTTCATGGTAGGGTGTTATTTTCTCATTTGTGGAAAAAATACTCAACTGAGGGGACAAATAAAACCTTTGTGGAATAAATGCATGATCACCCCATTTGCGTCCCGCTGAATATATTTTTATTGTTTATGGCAAGCAGGCACGATTCACACGAATATATTTACAAAGAAGTGTTTTATTCCACGAGCGAGATTAAATCTCGTTTATGGAGTTTCTTTTGTTTGTAAAAATACTTGAGTATTTTCCACAAACAAGAAAATAACCCCCTACCATGAACTCCCCTAATGTCTTTTAAAAAAATTCCTTGTTTATAGAGAAACAAACATAGTCACTTGGATATATTGCAAGATAAGAAAACAAAGGGCCCAAAACTATTCTTAAGCTGAAACATGAAATAAAATTTCTTCAAGTTTTCCAGTTTTCAAAGCAAGGGGGTAGGATCAGAATTTGCATGGTGACAGGAACCATAGTTGTCATCTCAACTGTATTAGAGCTCTCTCACGGGAACATTAAGACAAGTAACAAGCCTGGCATCAATTTTCTCAACTGCTTTGGTCTGTTGACATCGTTCAAATAGCGGTCGAGCTTCTCTCCATAGTTTTTCTGCTCTCTCCATATCTCCCTGCTGCCTCGCTATATCTCCGAGATGAAGCATACAGTCAGCCCTGCTTTGATGGACATCCATATATGTGAACGCCTCCAGAGCAACTGTGAATAGATTTTCTGCAGTCAATGCATCTCCCTCATATAGAAATGCATCCCCCAGAGAGCAGAATGCTTTGTACAATACCAAATTCTGCTGCACTTTTTGTGCAAATATCAAGCACACCACACTGCAGGTGAAGGCCCAATGGAAATTAGCAGATCCCCAACGGCTTATATCTGCCATTCTCTCTAGGCAGTAACTTGAAACTTCAGTTTGCCCTGACCAAGACCAGTGCAGACATTTTTGGAAAAGGTTTTTGCAACCTGAATATTGCCTTCTCTAAGGTTTAGGTCTGCCCAAATCATTTCATAATAAACAGACCCAACAAAATGTTGAAGACTGTTGAGAATTGCCTGTTCCATTTCCAGGCTTTGCAGCACATCTTTTTTGTTGGCACCAGTCATCACATCTATGATGGCAATGTTTGTTATTGCAACAGCAAGATCGAATTGCTCCTGCCCCATAGACATGACACAGATAAGTTCAGAGAAAATGCTTCGGGCTTCAGTGTATTCTGATTTTTCCATATGTGTAGTTCCCTGAGTTAGCCTGATTTGTAAATCCAAGGCACCGTGAGACATGCCACAAAGGCTGAGAAGGTCCCTTGCGGCCTGCAATAGAAAAAGACAGTGCTTGAAATTCCCAAGACTCTGAAAGCACAAGGCCTTGACACGCAGTGCAGTTGCTTGCTGATAATGATTTCCACATAATTTTGCAAGTCTATGTGCCTCATTTGCAAGCTGTAGTCCTGTTTCATATTCACCCATTGTCCACCTGATCAGTGCAGGACTTATCAATATGGTTGCCTGCTCTTTGATGTCACCAGCATTTTTTGCTAACGTGAGGGCCCTCTCAAAGCACCTTATCCCCTCAGAGCGGTTGTTTGCGAGTTCACTATAGTACTCTCCCAATGCACGATACAAGCGAGCTAGCCAAATAGTAGATGAGAAAAAGATAGGCAAACAAAGTTTAACACACCTTCAAGAGCAGGATCATTGAAATTGTAGAAATGTGATATGGCCTCAGAGGCTAAGGTTTCTGGCTCCTTAATCAAGTTGTAATTGCTGGAATTAAACACCTCAGTGATAAACTGGACCTTGAGTTTGTGATCATTGGGTTGAATGACAGCTTCAATGGAATTCATCAGCATATGCCAACCATGGCCTGTCAATCGGCTGAAGCTGTTCAAACTGATTGTGCAGTTTACAGCATCTGCTAGATCGGGATTACGAGCTGTCAATCCTTGGTGTAGGACATGGTGTATATTGCTGAAATTGAGGGTAATTTCTTCTGTGATATTGGCTATCTCACAAGATCCAGAATATTTCATGTACATCTGAAGCAGTATATAATAGTGGATTTGGAGGGGCTGAATGAGAGATAGTGCAGCAGGGCGGAAATGCTGCATGTATTCTCGGATGGGCACAAGTGATTTCAACCGTTTTTTGTCATCGAGATATGTTAAGGATGTGCGTAGCAACGCCGCTCTGCATGTGAGAATCCCTGAAATGGGAAGCTTGCTTTGACAAAGCTCCATATCTGACAGTCCGTCAGGGAGAATTGAGAGGAGGCTCAACAAGTCTATGGCCCCAGCCTGTCCGGTGAGGCGGGGGCTTGAAAGTGATAGAGCAATGGATGCATCCAAGTTGGATTTCCTATCATAACCTTTGGAGAGCAGCCGTGTCTTCTCAGCCTCCCACCGAGCTACGATACAGGCAGACCCTTCATAATCAACCAAGTGTGCCATGAGATCAACTGCTAGTGGCATGTTATCGGTGAACTGCAAGAGCTGGTCGATTTCATGATGATCATCAGTAATTTCAGTGAATAATTGTCGAGCAGCCTGATGTGATAGTGGTCCCAATGGTTGGAGGAATGGTCTAGTCCAGCGGACTCCAGCTGGACGCTCTGCCCCTCGCATTGTAACCTGTAAATTGAAAATAATTAATATCCAGGATGTTGCTACCAAACTACTCACCATCAATGCCAGGTGGGAGATGTCAGTTAGGGAGGACATCAAATCTTCAACACCACTGCGAGACTCAAGTGGCTCCCAAGCTGTTTCCAGATTGTCCAAAATCAAGAGACATGTTGGCTTTCCTGCAAGAGCACATAGCACAGGCTTTGTGAGGTTTTTCCCTGGCTTCAGTCCCAGATGTTCTCCAATTAAAGCAGCCATTTCTGTACTGGTATTGGCGGATTCACAGGACACAAAGAAACGGTGGTCGTATTTGGCTGCCACATCTGGGTGATGCAAGACAGCTCTAGCAAGGCTTGTTTTACCCATACCCCCGGCACCTAGAATAGCAATTTTTGCATATTCTTGATGAAGCATCCGGACAATTTCTGTCAGCTCGGAATCACGGCCATGGAAGATCTGTGGCCTAGCAGGTAACATTGAAAAGGACTTGGAGCTAGAGAGGACAACATTTAGCCATGCATGGTGATTATCTGATGTAGATACCTTTTTTGAGAGTTGTTCAGTGTGTGGTACAGCTAGTTTGACAGGAACAAAAGTGAAATTTAGCGTCTTCGCAGCACAGTATCCCAGTAAACATACAGAAGAGGCACGATCTGAAATGGTTCCATCTGAAAGATTTGAAATCAATTCAAGCAGCTCGTCCTGCAATTGCTGGGTCCTTTTTTGCATTTCGCCAACATTATTCAGAAGGGTTGTCCCAGATTGAACCTATCGACCATTTAAGCACCTGGGTTTCACATATGTTAAGAGCCTACCTTGAAAACTTCCAGAGCCTCCTGCAGCCCGGCCTGACAATCCTTCAGCAAGGTGTTCATTTCACCCCGGCGGAAGAAGTGTTTGATCATGTTGCTCTCCTGTTGCGCTTCCACATATGTATGTATTTTCTGGAGAGTTCTAGGGAAAATTCTATAAGGAATATACACAAAGAATACGTTAGAGAAATACTCGGTGAAGTTGCCAACATGTTGCAATGTCGCGGCTGGAAGGCTTCCAGCGAGCTCCGATTGCACGTGGAGATTGACAATAGTATAGATCACTCCATGGATGTTTTCTGCGAGCCGAAAGCATTCCTCTTTGTTTTTCTTGACAGTCTGGGTTTCATGTTAGATTCAAAGAATCCGTCACCGAAATTTCCTACTGGGAGTGCAGTAATCAGAGATACAGTTGTGTTTAAGATAGCTTGCACGAATGGAGCTCCGAACCCATCGTGCAGCTCATGCAGGAGCGGTATCACGGCATTCGTGCAGACGATCATGTTGTGGACAAGCCCTTCAGCAGCGGTGGACAATCTGGGCATCTTTGCGAGAATGATAACTATGACCTCGAGGACTATCCATATATACATCTATCGGCACTTATTGGTTTGCCGAATGCTTTGTATGTCTAAATTGGAATCTATTAGCGGTGCCAAGAGATCTGAGAAAAGACGTCGATCAGATTTATAATATTTACAAGCGGTTCCTGGGCCGCTTCACGGCCCAGGACCCTCTTCTGCTAGTGACCTGAGTTCAATGGAGTTTCCCTGCGTTGAACCGAGGTGAGTTGAGAGTCAGGGAAACCATCGGGGAATCCACTGTGGCGGGAGTTGTAAGCCTACTGAAGGAGAACTGATGAATGGTGATTGTGCGGACCAGTGGCAGGCATCCCCGAATCTAAATTGAGGTTTCAGCATTAGGAGCCGGAATGATAAATTAAAAGCGGAGTTTGAAAAGGCTTCGGACGGACACGCGTAATTTTATAAAGAGGTAGATTGGTCCGCCGGAAGCTTTAAATTGGAATGTATGAGCGGCGCCAAGAGATCTAAGAGAAGACGCTGTTTTGGGAGAAGGGGCCCACTAGCTCGACATCGCAGAGCCGAAGTTGCGAGGCATGAGTTGCATTCAATTGTGTTGGACAGTACTCTGTGGACAACACCATAGTTGAAGATGCTGGCGAGATGATCCATGAGTTCCTTGTTCTAGTCTCTGTAACAGATATTCTATAAAAATTCGGCAATGGGTTGGCGCGACAGGAGATCAGCACGGACGCCCTTGGCAATGGCGTCGTTCGATTCAGGCGAATCGACGCATCCATAACCATCGTGGCTCCCAACATAGACGTTACGATAAGTAAATCCAATGGCACCTCTCGTCGGGAATAGTTTTCTTAACAGGTGCGATGATATCGATACGGTCGTCCCCCGTATCCTTACGTGCGACACCAAGGATCTTGGCTGAAGATGCTCAAGATGCTTGGAGATCGTCCTTTGCAGAGCCGCGATGGGGGGGGTACCCAAATTTGGGGCCAGGTTCGGCGGTCTCAGGCAATCGACCCCCTCCCAAATGCAGATCACGTGTATTTACGGTCACATGTATTTCTGTACGAAAAACAATATTTCAAGTCTTTTGAGCGCGTCTTCGTCTTGCCAGAAGAGTTCCTATCACAAGTCTTGTATCTCCCATATTCGAGTTGCCGAAGCAAGCGAAAGAACCCTCCAGGCTGGATAAGGTGTCCCGTTAATTCCAAGATGGCAATAATAGGTATGCCACCCACCGCCTTCCGCGAGCACCGGTATACCTCGACCGAAATCCGACCCTGCAGATGAGATTAAATGCTCCAGATGCTCCTACAGAGGCCCTCAGTCGACTTTCCCTCAGAAAGCCAATCTCACGTACAATAAAAGCTGTTTTGAGTGCAAAAGAAAACAGGCGGGGGAACGCGATGAAAAGCGCTCCGACGGCGACACTAGGGCCGCCACCGGAGGCGCCCGACGCGGTCCTAATGTCCAGCCCGTTCAGGGCCATACAACGCTGGACTGGAACGAATGCGTGGCTCTTCTTGAGGCACACAAGAATGATGCTTTTGAGTTTGAAACTTTTGTTTCGATGACGGGAGACAGCGCCACTACGAATTTTGAGGGGATGGCATCCGGGAAGGACGTCGCCGATACTATAGCCAAGGCGATCTGGGATATTTCCGGGTACCCTTTCATGTAAGTTAATTCGGCATTGAGTTGAAAAATATTTACTGACGCACCATAGTTATAAGAAGTCCAAGAAAAGCTCTGCGTCCGATGCCGTCCGGACGTACTCGTATTACTGTGCACAGAACGAAGATGAAGTTAAGAAATCCCAGCTCCACGATGAACCCCGGAAGCGCCGTACGCGGATGAAGATGTCTCGGTTTCCGTGCAAGGGAACACTGCAAATTACTATCGACGACGATAACCTCGAGATTCCGCAGAGACTAAAGCTGAAACATCATCAGTCACATCTGCATTACGTCGACATCTCTATCAGCAAAAATATACACGACTTTGTAGAGGCCCAGAAGCACGAGTCGGCCGCGACGGTAAATAGTTTGAATTTATTTTCCATCACGCCACCGAAGCTGAAGAAAAATCCTAAAGATCTGGACGCGTGTTTTAGCAGAAAATCCCGGTACCGAGGTGACCCAGAAACAGATCTACGCGCTTTGGAGCGAGTTAAACGAAGGGGCTTGGCGACTGGATGATGACCAGGTTAAATCCGCGCAGATGATCTTGGAGAAATTGGAGGGTACCGACATCGAGATTATACCCATACGTGCGGAGCCAGGAATCCATGCGATAGCATTCGCTCTCAAGGAAGTCGTCGATGGTTGGGCAGAGGAGACGGAAGAGTTGGCGATGGACTCGACATGTAAGTTTTCACGTCCTTATTTTCCGATGGCTGTTCAAAGAATTATCAGGGAAAACAAATGCGGCTCAGTACGAAGTTTATGAGTTTGTTTCCGAAGCCAAGGGCTGGGCCATGCCCTTCGCATTTCTATTCACGGTGTCCACCGGAGATGCGGCGGAAGGCACAAAAACTCGCATGCTCAGTGATGTTCTAGAGTATATCAGCGAGCGTTGTCCGAACATAATGTTCACCTTGTCGGATAAGGAGCCCGCGGAGATCAACACTTGCAGAGCCAAAATCTCGCAAGCAAAACACCAGCTTTGCTACTGGCATGCGATCACCTATGTCGAAGAGCGTCTTGGGAAAAATAAGCCACCGGCGAGATACGATCCCCGAAAAGCACATAAAATCTTTGATTTCATTGACCCGACCTGGGCGCCGGGGGTCACTGCTGTATATGCCGATGAAGACGAGGAAGGCGATGGCGAGGACGAGGGCGAGGGTGAAGAAATGGGACCACAAATACCCGTAAGTTTCATGTCCGATTCTGCCACATTCACAGTGCTTACCTCGTTCGCAGAAACCTTCTCAAACCTGCATACCTCCCGTCTTCGTCTTGAAAACAGGAGATATTCGCGTTCCTGTGTGGCCCAACCCACCGAAAATCAAGAAGAAAATGTTTTCCGAGTTTTGTCCTAAAGATTTTCGCGCCGACATCATCGAGATGTATCGTACGCACCTGCATCAGCACCCCAAAATACCCCGGGATGACCCAGAAGAACCGTACATCTCAGCAGAAGAAATCCACCGTCGAGCTGTTCGGCAGATGTATGAGTTTTGTTACAACAACAGGCTTTCTCAGGTCTGGGCTTACCTATGGAACCGCTGGTACACCCCACAACAATGGTCGCTTTGGACTGAGCTTCGTGCGACGCAATTCCCCGCTTAAAAACAACGATGATCGTTGAGAACCTGTGGAGAAATGTAAAGCATCGAGACCTCGCGGATTTCAATCGCCCTAGGCTGGACCTTGTCGTGAGCATTGTTTTCAAGAGTCTTCTACCTCGGGTGAAGCGGACACTGGAATACCTACGTAGTTTACGTCGGATTGGCCGGCCACAAGCACTTTCAGGTTGGCAGGTGGATGCCAAGGCAGAGTGGGTCGATAAAAGTCGTTCAGACGAGCATCGGCGAACTGCGAAGGAGCTCCAACTGCTTAAGAGCCCCCCAACACCAAAGGAAGGGCCGAACGTCTGGCGCAGCTCGCAGAAGAGGAGAGTCGGGAATCCGGCACCTATGCAACCGATATCAAGAACTGGGTCTGTCCCTGCCCGCATTTCTTCAAAAGCAGGTTCCTGATGTGCAAACATCTCATTCGGGAAGCGAACAAGCTGCTGAATAACCGGCCATTTACCGACTTACGGTTTTTCCTTGATTTGCGCCGAAACCATTTCCCACCTTATTACTCCATCCCCGGCATTCATACAGAGGCAGAGTCGACAAGTGGAGAAGAATCTGAGCCGAAGGAGGTCCTCGTACTCGGAATCCGTGGTGCCGTCCTTCCGGTCCGCGCAGAGAGGCCCACCGAAGTAACGCGCGGGACTGTGCAGACTGCAGACTCTGCGCCGATTGATGGTTGCAGTGACCAGCTGTCGGAGTGTGTGAGCGACGGAGCTTCTGCTCAGACCGGCTCGGTTGAAGACGTAGTTAATGCACTGACAGACGAGACGCCGGGAGTTGTGGATGAGGAAGAACTATCAGGCAGTGACCGTGATGTTCGCGTAAGTCTGTCACTAAATACACTGCCGAGACACATATTTCTGATATTAATTTGCAGGTTACATTCACCGAGGCCCGGAAAAATCACTTAAAACGCTGCTGGGAAGACATGATGGGAGTCATGGATAACCCACGCGGCGTTCATCCTAAAATAGCCGCAATTTTGGAAGGTGCATTTGCGAAAATTGAAAAAATAGGCGGCGATATTGGAACGGACAAGAGACGGCGGAAAAATCCGCGTACATGGGATGATAATAACTCGAATACAATGTATCTAGATTAATTCTGGTGATAGACGCGTCGAAATGTGCTTGACGCGTCTTAGAGCAATCTTAGAGGCGTTTAGACACGTGAAGTTCACGGGACTTAAAATCACGTGGTCTGCATTTGGGAGGGGGGTCTTGCAGCTGTAAGGTTCGGCGCGGTTGGCGAGACGGCTCGCGTCTGAGGTGTTTCTCAAGCCGGACTCGCAAAGTTGCGGGCGCCGATAGCCATCGGACGGGGGCTGCATGAGTTGTTGGCCGTTGTCGAGAGGGGTAGTAGTCACCCTCGTCACTTCGTTACTTCGCTTAAACTCGCGAAAGTTCGTCACTTTGATGGCAACCTCTGAAACTTCGTCAGTTTGGTGAATTCCCAGGAAAGTTCGTGAGGTGAACAAACCACACAAATCAGACGCATCAATCTGGCCATCATTTCCTTCTCCCCCGTTTTTTTATATTGATACCCTGGCCTAACACTAACCTCTAACCCTAACCGCTAACCTCTAACCTCTAACCACTAACTACTAACCTCTAACTTCTAACCGTAACCCCCTAACCCAAACCTCTAACCTCCAACCCCTAACCGGCTAACCGGAACCTAACCGGCCAACTTCGGCAAGCTGTTGATGCACATCACAGAGTGATGTGCCGAGGAGTCGCCGTTTGACAAGGTTGGAATACCAACTCACGAACTTTCACAGAAAGCCATCAAACTCACGAACTTTCACGAATTCCCATCAAAGTTACGAACTTTCGCAGCGCTAAGCGAAGTAACGAAGTGACGAGAATGGCGCGGACTCTGTCGGGAGTTATAACACCGTTGATCGTGCTGATGACCCGCGGCACCGGACGAGGATCAGGATTGTGAGCTGGAACATGGTTCATGATCATGTCCTGATCTTGCGCTGTAAGATTAATGGTTGAGGTGTAACGAGTGGAAAGGAACGTCCAGTGGCGTACACATTGGGGTGGTACCGAGCCTGAGAGAACTCGGATAAATAGTAGGGGCGACAGAGCAAGGATAGAGATGTGTCGAGACGACTTTAGCCCGTAGAATATATAGAGTATATGCCAGACTACTCGCACCCGCTGGGGGGCCCGGAGCAAATGCCGCGACTGCCGCGGCACTGCGGGGAATTGACGCGGCAGTGCGGGGAACTGACGCGACGGTGGCTGTGCTATTGCCGCGGCAGGGCTGAAGTGCCGCGCAGCCTTTAGCTCTTTCCACAACCCCTTTTGGACCTCAAATTGGGTGAGCGCAGCGTTTCTACGCTTAAATACATTGTTTGGAACGAAAAATCTCCATACAAATATTGACTGTATGTCCAACCAATTGCCTGAGGGATTCCAACCACTCCCAATGGTTGTTATTATCAATAAAACTACTGGGAGCACGTATATAGCTCACCAAGACTTCAATTGTAACAATTCATTGTCTAAATAATTGTTTCGCAAAAGGTCCCAAGTTCATTGCTTTCCTTCAGAAAGGAAGTTCAGCCATGTGTACTGGAAGCGCAATGTTCACCTCGAATTTTATCCGCAATTTAGAACCTAAAGTACCCTCAATGTACATCGGTCGCCGCGGCACTTGCCTCCTCACATCCCCGCAACACCGCGTCACATCCCCGCAGTGCCGCGTCAACGCCTCGGCAGTTCCGCTTCAGTTCCCCGCACTGCCGCCTCGATTCCCCGCACTGCCGCCTCAAACCCCCACAGTGCCACTTCACCCTATATCACAGGGGCCAATGATTCTTGACTGCCTACCTGAGTTTAAGCCGAGATTTAGAGTGGTGGTTGGAATGGCTGGTTGATCTTCAAGTTCTGGTGTGCTCCTTGTCTCGGTTGTTCCGTGTCTTTTGGAATCGAGTTCAAACACTGGTTTCTTTACTGAAAGTGCCCGAATGTGCTGGATGAATGCAATCAGGAATTGTAACACATGGTGACATCTGCTCAACTCGAATACTCCATGCATGGAGCATGGTTGAAACTCTGCCTCCAAGTATTTCCTCGGGAACTCATCGTACCATAGGGTGTTCAAACAGTTCTAGGGACGTTACTTGGATGATGAAAAACTTCATTTCGTGGCAGTGTATATCAATGTGTAGCATATCAGTCACTAGATGGAGCAATACCTTAGAGTCAACCCCACCGTTAGAGGATCCAGGTTGCATCGAGGTCCGAGTTTGACTTGGCAGTGACTGTCTGAAAGATGTTTCTGTTTGAATTCCTGAAGGCATTTTGTCCATATTCCAGGGAAGTGGGGCCAACTAGCGGTTGGGAAAGAATTAGGCACATTGAGTCGAAGTAACCAAACTTGGATAGATTCCTTCAAGTTGGGTGAACAAAACATTGTATTAAACATCGCAAACACTGGCTCGGTTGAATTCTTGTGGTTAGTATGATGAGTGTGCTTTCAGGCTAACCAATGCAGGATATCAGAAAAATCTGTACAGTCTGTGAATACAGTATCAACGGATGTAGTTCCATCCTTCCAATGGTCATACTTATACAACGTCTGACTTGGAGGAGTTGGATTTTTGCGGAAGATCCAGATACTCTCGCTAGTGAACAAACAATGGGACGGTCTTTTGTGGCAATTTTTCTTGGCCTCGAGGCGAGGGTATAATTCGCTCACGGTCCCGCGGCACCTGGTCCGTAATGTTGCAGCACTACCAGTCGCGAATATCCACACAAGCCGGGTACAAACAATACCCGCAGTGCTACTACTTTTCACGCGGTTCAATTTGCGGGAAATTCAATCAAGAGTCCTCATGGCCCGTCATTACTAAAGTGCAGGTATCAGTCTAATTAACTGAATTATATGGTACCCACAGAAAATGTATTTCTTTCTGCCGCGGCAGATAGCGGGGGACCGCATACTCCTTGTGGTGAATTTTTTAGTTGGGTTGCAATATTGCCTTTCAGCCTGAATTAGTTTCATCCCCGTTTATCCACCCGGACTTGATTATGATGATGCACAACCTAATGCTACGCTCACTGACGGTGGTGAATTCCGACAGAGTGCAATTTTATGTTCGTTGAATTTAGTGCTTGTAATGCCTGAAATGTCTTGAGCCAGATCGATTTTGCCTCCCACTCGTAAATATAGGCAAAATCAGCATGATAATTGATCTCAGTCAGCCCTATGTTCAACAGGTCAAGGATGAAACCCACAAGATCCAAAAAAGTCCTTCCAGAACCCACCCGCCGGCTTCCACTATCCGATACAGTGATGGGGGCATCGACTTAGTTCAATGTCCGGCTTGACATAATTGCGCGTTATTTATCGCAGCACTGCCAGTGCACAGATGAATTCGATACTGGGCCTACGAGTCAGTTGAGTCGGAACGTCTGACCAATGCCCGTGGCCATATGGTACATTCCAATTGAATGGAAGATCTGTTCAGCGAAGAGGCTGCCCCGATAATGTTGTTGGTGAGATTTAAAATGTATTGCATCCACGGACTGTACTGCGGTGGCACAGGCTGAGAACACCGGCACGGAACGTGGGCAGCGCGACTCCCAATTTCCGTTCAGTTGAATTTTGCAGATGTGAGACACGAGTTTCACAGTTGAAGCCTGAACTCTGATTCGGACAGAATTCAGGGGCACGATCGAGACTCAACGAACCGGCGGAGAACATGACAAGCCGAGACTCAAAATCTCAGCACGCATTGGAGGCTATTGGACGGTGAATCCACCAGAAATGGCTGTATGCTCCGCGAGAATCCGTTAGCTTATCAGGTCAAGTTGAACTTGGTGTGAATTAACTCTCAAATGGCAGGTGCCAAAGATCCGTGAATTTAAGAACCTCTGTACCTTAATCTGGTTGCTTGATAAATTGCCACACGGAATAGACATGAATACACCCGGCATGGGACGACACTTTGGCGGACATTTCCAACGCAGGGATTTCTGGGAGTAATGGATGTTGAGATATCAAGTCGTATCGCGACGAGCCTGAAATCAACAGATATCCAGCCTTTACCTTCTTCTCGAATCATGGGGAATCGAGAACCATCAGATCCGTGTATTTTGATTCTTTGGAACGACTCGGAATCGAAATGTCCAGGAAAGAATATAACGGCACTGCAGGATCCCTGAAAATCCATCTGTGAATGCAGGGATCACTATAGCAGTAGATTTGCTTTGCTTCCATTGAAAATGTGCGCCAGAGTTCGAGACAAGATTTTCTTATCTTGCAATATATCCAAGTGACTATGTTTGTTTCTCTATAAACAAGGAATTTTTTGATAAAGACATTAGGGGAGTTCATGGTAGGGGGTTATTTTCTTGTTTGTGGAAAATACTCAAGTATTTTTACAAACAAAAGAAACTCCATAAACGAGATTTAATCTCGCTCGTGGAATAAAACACTTCTTTGTAAATATATTCGTGTGAATCGTGCCTGCTTGCCATAAACAATAAAAATATATTCAGCGGGACGCAAACGGGGTGATCATGCATTTATTCCACAAAGGTTTTATTTGTCCCCTCAGTTGAGTATTTTTTCCACAAATGAGAAAATAACACCCTACTATGAACTCCCTATTTTGGATAGGCTCCTAAATTATGATGGTTGCCTGACATGTTGTATTCCAGTGTCAATCTGAATCTGAAACAAGAATATGCTTCAAATATACATTCTGATGGGTCCAGCCTATGCTGTGATCCAAGCCAAGGATGTTGGATGATCTCGGACTTATGTGACATTACCAAAATACCATTTGTACTATGATTACTTGCAGAGGGTGAATATTGATTTGCACTGGGGAGGCCATATTGAATATCTCACTAATTGATCACATTTGTTAAACCAGAATGAAACACACTGGATGCCAACGCACCTTGTCTGCAGCTGCTATCATCCCATTTTGCTTTGAAAACCGTGCCATCAAGAGAACTCCCAGAGATTTGGGGGGAGTCGAAGGAACTGCATCCAGGATGTGGAAGCAAGCGGTGATTGAAATGAACCAGGAAGCAAAGCCTCACGAAACCCGAAGTGAGATGAGCATCAGGGTGAAGAAAGGTGGAAGATAGCGGGCATGATTGGAAAAGGACACACCAGACTGCTGGTTCGGATATGTACTTTCTTCCAGCCATCATGGCGTCATCGTCTTCATCCATCCACCCAGCAAAGTATTGCTCCTTTTAGTGATGCTCACGGCTTGGCTTCAAGCCACGAAGCCACGAAGCCCAAGCCGCAGCTTGACAAGCCAAGCCAAGCCAAATCCACGGCTTTGAGCGGGCTTGGGCTTGGGCTTGGGGTGGCTGAAGCCCAAGCCAAGGGCTTGAGCCGCGGCTTGGAGGGGGCAAAATGACGGCACAACTCCGGTGTTAGAATGCGACAAACTCATTGACAGACGGCATTATAGATCAGCGCAACAGTACCTGCTGTTCCGTAAGTCGGCTCTCGTGGACGACACCGGGTGCGATGACGAGGAGGATGCTGATGATGGTGGGAGGAGGGCAATGACAAGGAAAAAGGATGGGATGATCTGTTAGAAGAGGACCCTAATAATTATGACCCAGACTACAATATGGACATCTAATTGCATTTTTTGCATTGGCAGTAATAGAGCGACGATGAAAGTGTAGCAGATGCACTGGGGAAAATTACTGGCAAGCCGCGGCTTAAGCCGAAGCCAAGCCAAGCCAAGCCCCCCTTGACAGCTTGGGCTTGGGCTTGAGGAAAGTGAGGCCAAAGCCCGGGGCTTCCAAGCAGATCACTAATCATTGGAACGAAAGCGTCGACGTTTGAACAGCGGAGCTTCTTCCCCTGCATTAGCCACCGCACCCAGATCGCTTCCTCCACTTCCAATCCTCCCGCACTCCCCATACCGATATAATTCACGGAATGAAGTGGAGGAGAATTCACCCCCACCAACTTCAACGCCTACCCACCCTGCTCTAGCGTCAACGAGTGCACAGCCAACGCCAGCTCTCAGTGGCATGGAGCGCTCACTGGCAGTAATGGAAGCCCGCTCCCAGATAATCCGCCAGGAGGTTGTTGCCGAAGAGCAAGCCGATAAGAAAACAGCGGATACGTATGCACGCCAGTTCAGGAATTACCAGGTATATTGGGATCTGTATCAGGCGGAACTGTTGCGCGAAGATCCCACTTGGGTCGTTGTTCCCGCCCTTCCGGTCACCGCGTTCAAGGTGGCAATATACCTCAAGCACGAGACGACGAGACCACAGGTACGGGTCTTTTCTGCGCGGTGTCCAACTGTACTTACTACTTACGTAGAAACGCAAGCGGGCCGATGGCTCTGATTCGACCGCCACTCTGGGTGTATCCGCTGTGAAGCACATCATCAGCGCCATCGAAAAGTGGCGGGCTGACCATGAGCATCTGTATCGCGACGTCCCTCAAGCCCAAGTTGGTCTTCGTCTCGATTCCCGCATCAAGACCTTTGAATCAGCGGCGGCTCACAAGGAACCGGAACGTGTTAAAATGGCACATACCCTGAAAGCGACGGGTACAAATGCAGGTTCGTTATTTGTTTATTGGCCTTCGAATCATCCAGTGGCTAAGTACCATCCAGACACCTTTACTGCCGAAGAGCTGATGCGGTGCGCGGGTTGGTGCATCACCGACGTCAAGGGGCCTCATAATATTTATATTGGCCTACGGGATCGCGCAATGCTTCTTACCTCGTGTTCCATAGCCTTTCGCGGTGATAGTACGCGCAATCTTCTCTTGTCTGATCTCTTTGCCACCGACGTGGTCTTCAATGCGAAGGGATTGGGTGAAGTGGTACCGGTACGTGTCTGTCCTCTCTATTTTTCACGTTTAATGCGCATTCCAGGCTCTTGCAATCATAGCAGATAACGCGAAACACAATCAGCAAGGTCGAACTGATGAGCATGGGGCATTCCGACATCGCCATGCCGAGCTCTGTCCGGTGGGGGCCATTGCGCTACTCTTGTTTTCTTACTACCATGTACGGAATTGTTCCGTTCCCAACTTTGCGCCCGACTTCACCGACTCGAAGTACGGGGACTATGGGAAGCGCGAATGGTATGGGATCCACTTATTTCCAGCTGGTCTGAATCATCTGGATGAAATGGGATACGACAGTGGGTGCCTGCTGTTATTCTGCGCCGATCCATCTAACCTGAATATTTCCAGATCATCGCAAGCGTGTCAATCTAATCTACAAGAAGAATGGTATAAACGGTAGCTGGCGCCAAGGCTCTGGGTGGGTGGGCTGACAGTGGCTCGTTCCATCCCTGCTACGGTCGCGCCTTACCCGTAGATACTCTGCTCGGTGCTGCTATGTTTGATGCTGCGCGTCCAGAGGCACATTTTCTTGCTCGTGAATTTCTGCGTGTCCGGTGAAAATTAAATTGACTTCCCACACATGCACGGAAACCAATTGCGAACAATGATCAATGTAGCATGTACTATCGGGAAGGACAGAGCTCATACAGCATCAGTATCAGCAACTAATCCATGCGCCTTTTCCCACTGCAACAGGAAGGCTTTGAGAACACCGGCATTGGGATTTGGGTCATCAGCTTTACTGATCTCAGCCGCAACCTCAGGACTGTAACTGGTTCCCTCTGCAGTGTAAAAATCGATGATCCTAATCGTCTGAATAGCCTCTGAGAACGCGGTCGAGGCCATTCGAAGGGCCATATGGAGAGCAGTGCCTGAAATTTTCTGTAACATCTGAGCAATAATATTTGGCAGAGGTGAAGCAATGTCGTACTTTGGAGGATGAAACGTCGGCCGGCCAGGCTTTTTATGTAAATCCTGCTTTGCATTGGATGCGAACCTCCAATAAGCAACGCGTTCAGAGTTCTGAAGGACTTTGCTGTGATTGGAATTAAATGTTGTATAATCGGGACGACTACTGAAATGTCGCTGGAGCCACTCGATTTCGCGTGCAGAGGGGAGTTGTTTGCTTCGAGTACCCATAACATTATCTCCAGATCCTCCTGCAGTGACCTGGGTAGACGGCAACATTACTGGCTGAATTAAACTTTGGATACCAAAGGTTTCCGCAGACCGGTCTTCGGGATGATAAGTACCGGGAACCTATATGAATCGTAAGCCACAGCATAGTATCGATAGAGAAATACAAACACAATCAACACGGAGATTCACTCGATCATTATTTGTAATAACGAGGAGCTGAGGATCAGTTGTAAAATTCTCGGCATGATTGTTGGCATTCATTTCGACAAAATACTCGGTGTACGATGCATCCACTCGATCTGGGACACCGATTCGTGCTGGCCCTGGGCAGGATACATAATCAAACTTCGACGAGACCAGGTGAGGAATAAAATACGCACCGGCAAGTCTTCCTACGGAGTTTTGGAGAGCCACTAGGATCTCTGAAGCATTAGCACGCCATTCACCTTCCGTGCATTCATCAGAGTCAATGAATTTAACTTCGATTCGCTGCGACGTATTAACTGGGGAGGAAGGCAAACACCGGTCATTAATCAGAAGCTGAATTGGCTTCCTGGCGTGAGCTGCGAGGAAATTATTGAGTGAGGCTGTACACGCTCAAAACGTGGAATCAATGAATATCAAGGGCTGCCGTCCTTGTTTCTGTACCAACCACAATATCCGTAAGTTCAAATAAGTATGTAAACGGATGGGAGGCTTAATTATTACCGCTAGGAGTAGCTGGGACAATAACTGCTCTACCCGGATGGCCTGGTGGTGGTGCAGCGGCGCCCGCAGTTGTTGACTGGTTTGTGGTGAATCCGAGATTTGGATCCAGCAGTTTCTCTTTGAGTTGATTTTTGTTCGACTTTTTGACGCTCGACCAAGGAAGTAAGTTCATTATGCGTCAAGTCCACACTGAAAAAAATGATATAGATGAGATGCATAAGTGATTAAAAGTGCCTACAGATCTTGCTCAATGTAAGCTCGTTCCATTATGTATGGAGGAAGGGAAGGACGACCAGACCAGGGAAAGAGAGAGAGAGAGGGAGAGGATGAGAGGAGAGGAGAGAGCCAACGATCGGCATTTGTTCGATCGTGAAGATAGAAGTGCCGTTCTCACCTAATAATCCCACATACCCGGTTCTAATAGACTGGCCATAAGAGGTGGTATGGCGGGTCCATTAGAAGGGCGGAACAGGGCTGTAGGGCTATTCACAATAAACCTTGTGATACCCTTCAAAAAGTCTTCGCAATACCTTGCAATACCCTCTGATATGACTTGGCAGGGACTTAGGCATTGAAGCACACACATGTGGCGGTGCCCATCAGCGCGCCTGCCGCCCGCCTTCGTGCTCACTGCCGACACAGCGCCGGCGCTGTTGGGCTTAAAAATATTAGAAAATTCACATTAAAATACTCGAAAATTTGTAAATAATATTAGGAGTCATGCGCCATCATCCCGCCAATGCCCGCCCGACAGCGCGCCCCTGCGCGCTCACTCTCCGCCATGATGCTGACAATCTCCAGTGGAAATTAGTCATAAAATGCTGAAAATTTGTAAAAAGAAATTGTAAAAAATAAAACAACAACTCACTAGTTGTCAACCATCCTCCGTTGTCGCTCTGCCCTTCTCCTTGCCTGTCTCGCAGCCTTGACCTCTTTGGCAACACCAGTTACGATGCACCCAGTGAAGCCTGGAGTCTTGGCTAGCTTCCAAAACCGCTTCATGTGACCCTCGTCTGAACACGCCCTCTCTAGACAATACTTGCGTATGAGAACGGCCATATGAGCAGTGTCTTCAACTTCTTGAACCTCTGCTTCCCTCCTTCGCAGGAACTCATCTTCATCGTTGATCCAGGTCACGACACGCCGAATTTCGACGTTCAACCTCTTGATCTCTTCTCTGGCGCGAAGAATCCTGAAGTAGTTGTCCATTGCCAGCCTACAGGAGGGTCGGATCCAAGGCTTTGAATCCAGCTCCCTGTTGGTTGCCTGGAGGAAGTCAAAGTCTGCGAGAAAAGCGTACTCCACCACTTCCTCCCAGCTGAGTGTCGGTGCAGGTTCATGTAATGTCATTGCAGCGACGTTGTACCGGCTTATCGCATTTTTAACCGCCTCCGACCGAGCCTTCAAAGAATGTGCTATATGCTTATGCATCTTGTACCCTGCCAGAAAATTCAGCCTGCGTGAATGAACAAACATAGGAAGAGAGAGAAAGACTGTATCTTACCGGTTCCTGAGCGATTAACCTTAGTAAGCTCGAGAATTCGCTGGACTATGAGAAGCTCTAGCGCATCCAGAGCTTCAAAAAACTTTTTCTCCTTCAGACATTTTACTGTGGCAATCCACTCTGCACACGCGTCCTTCCACCGCTGAGAAATACCAAGCTTCTCCTCCAGGGCCTGTACGGCTTCCAGATCCTTTGATGGGTCGTAGTTGGCATCCTGCTGTTTCGCCTTTCTGCTAGTATTTCATATAGTTGCAAGTTTCGTCCTACCGTGCATCAGAACAAATTAGTAATATCAAGCAGAATACTTACCTGCTGACGCTCAGATTCACCAGCTCCTGCTGGCGGTGGAAACGGCTTGTATATCGTACAGACTTCGCAAGTCCATTGGATCGTGAAAAGAACCGCTCACATCCCTCGAGATCTTCTAGCCCCAGGCCTTCAATGTATGTAGCAAGGAATCGAAGCTGACAAAGTCGGTTATGTGCATGTCCGTGGAATGCACCTACGAGCATCTTCAGCATGTTTTTTTTCGCACGGTCTGAGAGCTTGCTGTTCCGGATAGTGGCTTCGAAATGGCAGCCAATATCATAGCCCAGTCCAACCTTCTTGCCAAAGGTGTTTAATAGATCATCGGCGATCACCAGTGGATATTTTGCCCTGGTTCCCATTAGCATATTGTCCACTTTCAATTTGAAATCTACTCACAATTCACCGCTTCGAATCATGTCCATCAGGATCAACACAAAGCCGTGCCTACAAAGAGCAAGGAAAATTCCTGTCTCATCGAAAATCCCCCACATTTTTGAGGTAACGTCGTTGATCATATTTTTCCATCTATCTGAGCAAGGTGTCTCCTCACCCTAATTATTGTCAGCTATTGGTGTTGGTGATCGAAGAGGTTGGTCGCACCTCAATATTATCTGTTGGGAGCAGCTCCCCTACTTTGTCAACCTTCTCTCTTGCAATAAAATAGCCATCGCTTGCATCTCTATTGTCTGCCCGCTCGTTTGATTTCCCCTGAACCTAGTAATATCTAGGTTGCGCCAGGGGAGAGTGTTGCAAAAATTTAGTGTGAAGCCAGATGTTATCCAATCACCCCCAAATTTTGGAGGTGGGTTCTACCCCTCTGATACACATTTTTCATCGATGACCGGTAATCCAAAGTTAGAAAGGGAGAAATGGAGAGGGAGACCACGAAGCAGGCTACACAGAGGATTCTAAGGAAGCCAAAGGCAAGCCCTCAAGCGTGTCTTCAAAGAGCACAAAGAGCCTAGCGCTGATAGCAATTTCAGCCCAATGATCCGCACGCGGAATGCCGCATAGATTCCGCACCGCTACGCTACGCGGAGAGTTGGCGATCTTCACAAGAATCGTAGTTCACACATTCAAAGAGCCCCTCGCACACAGTGAGGCTCCCGAAGATATTATCCGCGAGATGTTGGCAGCGGACGGTCGTGTTGTGAAGCCGCCGGCAGAAATCCTCGAGATATCATAGTCTAACTGAGACAGGATACAGGGGGAAAAGAAAAACGCTGTTGTTACGCTAGTCACTTGTGGGCCCACAATCAGCCACGAGGCGAAGACAAAGAACGAAAATAACTCACCGCCGGCATCCGTAAAAGGGAAGAGATAGGGGCAATTGAGGGAGGAAAAAAGTCTTGTGAACGCGATTCTCAAGGCATGGGGGGAAACACTGAAAAGATTTGGATTGCAGCGCAGGAAGTTTTACAAGAAATACAAAGAAACAGACTGTAGCGCGATGGGTTGGGAGATACAAACAGTTGACGCCGTACTTCCGGGACGTCCGAAACCACGACATCCAGGCGTCGGCGGCGTCCGGGCGGGAATGGGAGGATGCAATGAAACCGATCTTGCCGAGTGTCGGAAAAAGGTAAACGCGATTGTAGAAAGTGGTGTCCAAGGCTAAACAAACCTGCGCAGATTAATTCTCTCCAAGAGCGAATGAGCCTCGATCGGTAATTGGAGCGAGAACACGCGCCGTAATAAAATGCCAGGAAATCTCCTGCCAAGGGGCCTCATGCTCTGCCGACACAATAAAGAAAGAGCTTTTGATGCGTGTAGCTGGGCGGCGCCGGGCACCAAACCGTGGTCATGAAATAAACAAGAATGAGATATGCGCACCTGGAGGGTCACTGGAACGGGGTTCGCGGGGGAGGAATCCGTACAACCGAAGATCGGGATCAGCTAATAACGCAAATAGAAGCTCGGCGCACCAAAAAATGAAACTAATCTCGGCAATGGCACCAGCGACGTCGAGGCTCTGATTAAATAATACAATGAGCAACATCAATCTCGTTGATATATATGCATGCAGATAGAGTCGGAATAACCACCGAGGGTATCGAAAATGCGCTAGACAGAGGGGATCAGTATGCACCACAGCATAGCCAGGAATTTAAAGACGCACCGGAAACGGCCCACCATTTTCCTTTTTGCATTCACCACGGACGCCCACACGTTTTGTGCGGCGTAAATGTCAAACAGCAGCTGTGTCATAAAACAACATTCCATAAGCGAGAAGATGGGAGACAACGAAAATTACACGAACCGAAGAAACATAGATTCGTCAAAAGTGCATCCCCCCAGTACTAGCTATTAATATTAGCAGCCAATCCCGTGTTTTAAAAAACGATATAGCCCCCAGATTTCATGCACGGTACATAGCCGAATGGGATGTTTGACCTAGTGTGAGTGTTTACGTGCTAAACGCGCCGCAGCTCAGCAGACAAGTCGCGAGAACGTCGCGAAATTTGTAAATTGTTGCAAGGGCGCCACAACGCGTCTAAGTCCGAGGGCAGAGGTGAGGTGGGCCAGCGGGTTTGAGTTTGGAGTACAGTGGTAGAGGGACGAGCTCGATGAGTCCTCGGCGCGCGTTGGGTCCGGCGTAGTACTGGCGTAGTCGTGGATGATGGTCAAGGCAAAGAGACGATTGATCCGGAGGTCGATCAACACAGCCACCGTTTCTCTGTCTCTTCCCAATCTCATCCACACTTCTAGACGAATCGACTAACGCCGCCATCGGCACAAACGCGTCTCGTCCCGGACCCCCTAGTCATACGCTGTCTACTATACATGCAGCCGGTGTTAACAGCGCCCGACTGCTCTTCGCAACACCGATCGACGCCAACTCCCTAGTCATCCACCGCGACGTCAAAGCTACCCCGCCTCCTCCAGTCATCCCCCAGCGCGACCGCTCCAAGTCGTGATCCGTCGACTAGCCCCTAGTTCCACGTCCTCCTCCGCCTCACACGGCACCTACAGTTGAGAGGTTAGTTTTGTTTTCCATTCATTCGTTTGTTTATTTGGTTTTGGACGATGGGATTGGCGTGGTTGCTGGCGTTTTCTTTACTTTACATGTTCTCTTACCGTGCTACCCCTTCCTCTCTCCCTTCATCGCTATCTCCCCACTCTTTTTCCGCGTCCTCTGCTTCGGTCCTTCATTTCCCTGTCTTGCTTACACGGCGACGATCCGATCGCTCTCTCTCCTGCCCCCCCCCCCCCCCCCCCCCCCCCAACCTTCGCCAGCATCTCTCTCCCTCCCACTGACGTTCTTCTGCCCTTGCTTTTCTACCCCATCCTTTTTGATATTGTTTCTATCCTCTTCCCTCTATTTCCTCATCTCCTCCTCTCCGTGTACACTCGATGCTGACCATCCACCCAGAACCCTCGTGGACACGTTCCCCGCCGCCGGCCTCGGCGTCTCCGTCGCCACCGACGGCACGCTCTACCAAACCGAAGTGCTTGTCGCCTCGCACTCGCCCATCGCTGCCTCCTCCGAGTTGTCCACTGCGTCCGTCTCCTCGCACGGCTCGCACGGGCGTGGCTCCTCGTCTGGACACAGCAAGTGAGGAAAGGATGCGCGGAGAAGGTGTGGGGTGATAGACAGGTGTTCCTGTTGCTGGGGATACGATTGGGGCTGGAGGGCGTGAATCCGATTTATTATGAGGCGAGAAAGGTGCGTTATCATCCTTCATCTTTTCTCTCGCGCTCGCTCCTCCTCTGACTCTCCCTCATTCGATGCCTCTCCTCGTTCCCTCCATCTTCTGCTCTCTTCCCTTCATCGTCTCCTTACTCTCCTCGTGCTCCCTCCTTAGTCTTTCCCTTCCCTGTTTGCTCCCCCTGTCATTATAACGTCGCGCTCACATTCTTTGCAGTTGCTCTACACCTTCCCTCAGTCTGTCGGTATCGCTGGGGGACGTCCCTCTTCCTCATACTACTTTGTCGGCGTCCAAGGCGAAGGCTTATTCTACCTCGACCCGCACCACTCGCGCCCCGCCGTTCCTCTTAGACCTTTCGCCGGCGAGCAGCCCTCTGTACACCGTCCACTTTCGTCACAGGGACACGGCCATTCTCCCTGGCCCCGAGGCGGCGTACGCGCGAGGCCGCTCGATGAGCCCAGAGTCCGGGCACGGACACAGCTTCGCGCGCGGGGGATCACTGAGCCCGGAGCTGGTGTACCACCGCGGGGGATCCATGACCCCGACTTTGCGCAAGGGCGGGGACAGACGCCGATGATGGAGGGCGAGCTCGTCGTCGTGCGCCCGTACTCGCGCGTCGCCTCATCCAGCACCTCACATGACGGCTCTGGCAGCAGACACGGGCAAGAGCAGCACGAGGGTGCAGGAGCGGCGCGCGGGCTGATGACGCCGGTGGAGGAACCCTACTATGCGCGAGCGTACTCGGCGGCGGAGATGCGGACGTTCCATTGTGAGCGGGTGCGCCAGATGCCGCTGAGTGGGCCAGCATGCTGATTGGGTTCATGTGTCCGGATGAGGCGGAGTGGATTGATTTGAGGCGGAGGATTAAGGCGGTGCGTGTTTTTCTGTCATCTTTCTTTCGCTGCTTCCCTTCCACCACCCGCTACCCTTTCCATTCATGATCTCCGCTCGTTCTCTGAAGCTCGAGCTGACTTGGGCCCACAGCTACTTCGTACGATCTTTACCATCCAAGACGAGGACGACGACGATGAAATGGGATTCCAGAGCATCTCAGACCCCGAAGAGCTCGAAGACGCAGCCACATGTCGTCTGCATCGCACGCACCATGGTCTAATGCCTCCCATGGCGATGCAGTCTCCGGCGCCTCCCACGCCGCAGCGTCATCCTTCTCTCACATGCACGCTCACCGCAATTCCAATTCCACCACACACTCCGCCTCCACGAGCAGCGGCAAGACACGCAGCGAGGTCGACACGGGGGAAGCCCCCGTTGCGCCCATTATGCCTCTCCCTGGCGCGCGCTTCGACCTCAGTGGCGCCTCCGCCAGCGCCTGCGGGCAAGGAGAAGGGCACCGTGGGCAGCGCACACGGGAGCGGCCACTCACAGGCGTCAAGTGCGTTAAGTATGTCCTTCTTTCCTTCCTCCTTCCTCCTGCCTCGTTTCCCTCTTTCCCTGCCCGTCATCGTCCCCTCCATCCATTCTCCTTCCCCGTTCTCCGCCTTCCTTCCTCGCTCTTTTCCCTCCCACACTCTCAATACCCCGCTAACACGCAACCTAGGCCCCCCTCCTCCACCTCCAACAAAAAAAGAAGCGGTGGCCGTCCCCAGCATCGGCGGCACGCACGAAGGGCTGGGACGTCCGGTAGCGGGTGGGGATATGTGTTGACGACGAGCCAGAGCAAGCTTGCTTGCGACTGCGCTGGGGAGGGTTGGGGGTGCGTTCTCCTCTTTCGTTCTTGTATGGGGTCCTTTATCTTTCTATTTAATTTCGATCTCTTTCCCTTTTGCCGCCGCAGTGTTTGCGTTTTCCCTTCCCCTCCTCCGCTCTCCTTTGCGTCTTCTTTGTTTTTTTTGGGTCCCCGCGTTTAGGCGCCCCGGCGCCTACATGCGTATTGCCTTTTTGGGAAAGCCTACTTTTGTCGCGTTCTCGACAACAAGTGCGAGCGGGACTCGGCCCGTCGCAGAGGTGCTTCATGGATGGGTTCGGCGCCGCCACCCGAGCGGAATTGGGCTTGGGAGCCGTTTTGATTTTGATTTTTTTGATTCATTCACCGCCCATATTTTTCTTTCTTGCTTTTTCGTTCTCAAGAGCGCGCGCGAGCGGCGCTCAGGCCTTTGCGGAGGTGATTCCTGCATGGTATGGGCGCTGCAGCCCGAGGGATTTTGGCGATTGGGCGGGCCTTTTTTTTTCTTTTCTTTTTCGGGACGAGAAGGGAGGGTGGTATGTTTGCGCGCGTTCTCGACAACGGACGGCGGGGCAGCTTGGAGCTTTGGGCAGGAGATTTGGGGGTGTATTTGCGCGCGTTTTGCGACTCGGGGCCCTTTTTTATTTTATTTTTGAAGTCAGGAGCTGGGAGGGTGCTGATATTTGTGCACGTTCTCGATAACTCGGGGTAGGGGAGCTTGGATATTTGGGGAGGATCCGCTTGGTGTGTGGGGTTTTGCTCCCCCGGACTGTTTTCCCGTTCGGCCGCGTTTGGGGCTTTGATTTGTCCGCGGGGCGAGAAGGGAGGGTGGGAATTTTGGTTTGCGTTCTTGTTTGCATTCTTGAGAGTGCGCGGGAGTGGAGCTTGGTGGTTGCGGGATGGGCGTCGTCGGATGCTCACCCATTGATGTGCGCCAGCGCTTGCGGCACGTCGTCCTTTTTTTGGCCCAAGTCGTCTTCAATGCGACTAATATTTCTCTTTCTAATGCAATCTCACGGTCGTGCACCCATCTAATAATTATCTTTCGTACTGCAGGTCGGGCTCCGAGGCTCTGAACTCGACACGTCTCTGGCTATTCTCGCCGATAACAAAGACGCACTGCTGCCCTTCGAGCAGCTCATCATGAAACTAAACGTCGGACTTTTGGAACGTACATCTCCTCCTTGCTCCTTCACCCGAAATCAAATGAAAGACTCATCGTTCCAGGCATGAAGACCGTAGAGCATTTCAGCGCCTGGTTCACGAAACTCGAGTGTGCGGGCCTGCGGCCGTACTACTTCGAGCTCAACACGCTGGATATGAATAACCGGCGCGCGGAGCCTACTATCGCTTATGTGAGTGCTTGTTTAGTCGTTTTTACGGAGTAACGGTCTGAACGGTAATGGTGCAGTTTCATATATGAATACAAGAATATATGAGGGAGACATGCGTTAGTGGATGATGGGCGGCCAGAGTATCCATAGTGTGCTGTATTACGGACTGGATCATGGTGCGTTGATTTGAGCAGAGTGATTGAAAACTGTAACCGAGAACGACAAGTGTTCGAAATAATACAGTCCTACTTCTCGTAGTACCAGCTGCAGCAAAACAAGCAAAATCCATTTTGATTTACGATCCAACATCGCACGGATAATCCGGCAGGCTGTCATCCACAAGCGGATGTTTCCCCATGAACAACCACTGCGCACGTCTTTCATCCAAAGATATTGTAGAAATGGCGCTCACCTAGCATCCTTCCGAAAAAAACTCATGTGGATGAAGTTCGTCTCTTGCATCTCGAATGAAAGGGGCTTGCCCTTGAATGACTCGATGATTGCAGTGAGCGCGGAGAATTCCTCGATGGCGTCAATCTACTTACGTGCACGCCTTCTAAGCCCCCCCGAATAACCAATGACTGCTGTATTTGTTCTGCCATAGTACGTCATCCTCCCGCCATTATCCCTTGCCCGACACCGGCGCCCGCATGTCGACCACGGCAGAATCGCCGAAATGCGCATATCAATCGTTCCTCGCAAATGAAAATTACCGCTGTCGCGCCTTCGCGTTGCTTGAATTCAAGATCCCCGACAACAGCTGATCAAACCACGACAACTATCCGCAGACCGACCCCCGAGCACATATTCAGCATTATCCTCTGCCAAATATTCGTGCATGTGCTGAGGGCAGGAGTTCGTTCGAGCAGAGCGATTGCCAGTGAAAACCGTAATCCCATTTGAAATAATACAGCACTGGGACACGCACTGTCCATTTTGATAACATACGCATCTAAATGCTCTAATCCGGTAGCCCGGGCTAGCCCCTCATCCACCAGCGCGCACTCCTCATATGTTCATGAACGACCAGTGTACCCGCACGTCCTTAAACCAATGACATTTTCGGAATAGAAAAAGTGGGTAGGGTTCACCTCCACGACATTCGCGGCCCCGCAGAAGTAACTCACGTCCATGCAGTTCAACTCGGTTCAGAACGGGCGGAGGCCCGCATCCTCCAGGGTCGTGCACCACTTGTCGAAGGCGCCTACTGTGGTGATGTCTGGCGTAAGTCATAATCAAGGTCAGAATCCCGTACGGAGCAAACAAAGGAAGAGGACGCACGATCCGGCTCGTAATTACGATGAATCTCAATCTGCATCTGTTCAAATGGAAGCGGTTTCCCCTTGAACGACTCTATGATCGCCGTGAGCGTCGCGAACTCCCAGCCTTCGCGATCGATGTCGATCTATGCATATTCCATGTCAATCATTCAATCGACCCCCATGCATAAAGAACACGCACGCAAGCGCATTGGGTCCGCCGATCTTCGCTATAGCCGCCTTCCTTACCCATCCTGAAGTTTCCTCACGGCCTAAGATATTGCAGGTCACGAGATAGAATATTGTCGCCCATCCGGCCTAGAATAACGGCGAGCATTCAAAGCCCAATGTTGTGCTCAGACATTCCACGCAGATCGTCGAACACCGATTCATGTGCTTCCTGAACCTCGACGCCCATGCCAGGCTCCTTCTCCTTCCCAAATTTGGCGATTTACTGTGGACTACGCTATTCACTTCAAACTCAGCGTCCGATGGTCAGCGCCGATCGCAAAAAAATGGCTCACCTCAAATCTGCTGCCTCCACTTGGCGGCGAAGAGTGGCCCAATGTATGTATTCAGCGAACTAGGTTGGCTTTCCATCGCCGCCCTCGGGGACTGCCAGCGTCGAAAGGTCGAGGTTAGGACCAAATAAAAGACTGGAACTGGGTGTGGCGTACGGCCTGGCTCTGAGACATAATCATGAAAGTCCTTCTCGGACATTTTCATATCACGAGCGTCGGAGACCGCTGGTGTCTATGATCGTCGAAGGGGTTGAGGAGAAGTGACGGAGCGATGATGAAGCGTCAGCCTGGCACCCGCGTCTATGGTGGATGCACGAGAACCCGAGGAGCCGCGTCTATTTCAAATCTGAGCACACGACTTCAACAGCCCTGGAACTGGTATGGTTATTTTTTTCGTAGGACTGCGTTTGAGGCATGGTCTGCGAATGGGGCGCGGATTCATGGATAATGTAGACTATTTGGTAAATGGCGCAACTAAGCATCAGAGACATGTCAACACACTGTAAGATGGCACGCACCATACATGGGCGGTCCGAAATTCGCAGCAGGAGTGCGCATCAGAACAACGCAACGTAGAGGAGCGATCGCAAGAGGCCGTGTTCAAGGCGGGGCTGACACGCTAATGCAGGTACAGTCTGTGAGCTGAGAAGTGTGTAAACTCGAAGCAAGGTTAGGACATGGCATCCGGCCAACATCCGGCTTACTATCCACTTGACGAGGAGCTGAGAAGTTCGCACGGTGTCTTTACCGATTGACTAGGCATCCAAGTGAGCGAGTCTCTGCGGAAAGAAACCAAGAAAACGTTGAGCACGATGCAAGCAGGAAGCAGGAAGAAACCGGATCATTAGGCCCGATCGTCGTCTGATGCGTCGCGCACCGCCACCAACCCTTCCTTCTCTCCCACCACATCAGATAAATCGCAAATTGAGCTGCCGCTCGCTCGTCGCTCGGTCCAACCCGCAAGCTATCTAGCTCGTTTCTCCTGAACCCTGAAGATGACCGGTACTCCTCTGCGCCATCATGCATCATGCTTCGTTCGGTTCATTTCGGCTTCCTGACCCGATCTCTTCTCCGTGCACCTCATATACATCTGCCTCACAGAAACTCCTGCGAGACCACTATCCCATCGTCAATCCATTTGAGTCTCGTGCCCAGCCGGACCAACGTGCACAGCATCCACCGCGTTATCTTCCTTTCACCTTTGATTCGACCTTCCCCATCCTCGGTGCCCTTCTTGCGGTCGCACCTGCGGTTCTCTTTTCTCTACAACATTCCGTGACGCCGTCGTCATTCCAGATGCATCCAGTCCACTATATTTGGCGCCCTGAATCCCGTTCTGAAATTCTCCCGTCGTTCTGAAATCCGAAATCAAGCCCCATCTCGCCCACTTGCGTCTATTAGTTTCGCGCATACATATTGATCTGTCTTCCCATCACACGTGGCGGCGACATCCTCTCTCTCTTACTCATCTCGAGTCTTCTAAAATCCATTCGTTTCTGCTTTCAATTTGTGAACTAATGCGAGAGTGTATGCGCAGAGCGTGAGGATGCCGTGTTTGATGTTTGAGACAAATATAGTGCGTCCTTCCCTCTCGTGTATGTCTTCGCCTCATTCCTTTCACTCCCTTACTTCGTGTTTGTTGGCTAATGCACGCACAGGGCTCCTGCGGCGCCTTCAACGGCATCTCCGACTCCTTCCGTGCTGCGCTCTGGGGGCTCGACTCCGATCGCGCACTCGAATTTCGGCGGGCCGATGTTCCATCGGGGGGGGCAGAATGTTTTTTATAATGTGCGTCTCCCTCGCTTTCTCCGCTCCTCGTTTCCGTCCCTCTTGCTTATCCGCACTCCTTCTTTTTCCCTTCCTCCTCGTCTTTCCTCATAATTCCTTTTGTTTTCCATTCACTCTCCCGACCCTTCGCCGGTCCAACGAATCGATCTTCCACCAAGGGAGCGTCGGTATGCGCTCTACTAATCCCCGCTCGTCATGACCGAGGAAATTGGTCCACAAATAAGACGCAGGTGCTATCTACGGTGCGTACCTTCCTTTAACCCTTCCGTGGACTCATCAGGGGAGATAAGAGATGGAGGCACTGGCGAGCGAGGGGCCGGGGGATACTACCGTAAGTCAGGTTGGGCACGGGCGAGAGGTAGCCCTCGTTTAAAGCCAAGGTAAACGAAGATGTTGAAAAAGCCCAAACATCTGTTCGCTCCACCGAAAAATTTAATGCGCATCTTCAACGGGAAATCTCCATCTGGGCCTACCGCAAAAAGGTCTTTCATGAACAGGAAGCGGAATTGGACTGAGGACGGGTGTGTCTGAAAAAAGAGTCAAGCATGAGAGCGGCAGCGGGATATAAATACCCACCTTCAGAAATGCCATACACAATCCTTGAATCCCCTCGCCGAAGAGGGCCGCCCTACGGCTATGGGGAAATCAAAAGAGCCCGGCGCTAGGGGATAGGGTCGGAGCAATAGTGTTTGATTTACCGCACAACATGAGTTTTGAATCCTACGATATAGAGTACAACTCTAATCAAAAGAAATCCACCAAAGGGATCTGCACCCACACATACATTTTTTTAGTGCCTCCTCCTCTGATCTTTTGTAATTTTCACGCACTTTACCATCTATTGAGTCGAAATAGATATGTTTTTGGGGTGCAGACACCGTCTGTAATCCATCAATCCAGTTTTCTCGCGGTTCACTAGAGTTACCAGATTCATGTTTCGCAACCGCGATGCCGCAATGGTTTTAATTCTCAACACTATCTATCTTCCCCTGGCATTGTGCGCACAATTCCACATCTATATCTCCAAAAAAAGCCTATAGATGTGGAATTGTGCGCACAATGCGAGGGGAAGATAGATATAGGGTGCGCCACATTTCGGGAATTTAACGCCTGAGAAAAAAGACAACCGCTGTATACGCGTGCAAGTGTAACTAACCCTGACCTTCCTTGTGCCAGAACCAACGCGGTGCTCTACAGTTTTGTGGTAGCCAATTCTTGTGTATAACAAAGCAAAGTATGAGCTCGAATTTTGTTGTGGCGTCTGTTTATGAGAGACTAATTCTCATGTAATCATTCCGCCTGCTCAGACAAGCGTGAAATATTAATTCTTGGTCGATTCGCTGGAGTTCGGACTCGACGAAAATGAGGATTCGGTTAGCGATTTCTAGTAGCTTATTTGGGTGGCCGAGAAGGATGAAGATTTAACCTTTTACCTACATTTTACGTTTACGATGGTGATTGCATGGACATGGACGCATGTACATTGTCGGACACTATTTATTAAACGCCTATGCTTAGATTCCAGCCACCACCAACCAATACTCTGCTCCCCTCATGCACATTTTAACTAGATCAAGCCACAGGTTATAAATTCAGCACTATGTGTGAGATAAATTACGCTATCAGATTGAATATCCTCTTGCAAAAATCACACAAAGAACGCCAGACTCGTAAACTTTTAAATATACTTCTGTGAGGATGGCGCCTAACTATATTCTAACCTCACTGGGTACACCCAGTGAAGATCCGATCGGTGATCCCAGTGTTCCCAGTGATCCCACCACTGTTCCAAGCGATGTGTACCAGAAAAAAAAAGGGTGTTTTTTTGGAGGGGCGAATCGGGGCGGCATGTTATTTGCTATGTTATCTGCCACTGTACCAAGAAAGAAAAAAGAAAAAAAAACCTCAATCCTGAAGCCGTTCTTTTTTGGGGGAGGGGTGGGGCCATGTTATCTGCCACTGTACCAGGCAGTTGCACCTGCAAAGAAGGGTGAAGCTCAGAAACCTCCAAAGCCAAAGCCAGTCTCATCTCTTGTTCCGAAACCCACCCCTATGCAACAATGCGATCCCTCTACCTGCGATCACACCTTGTTGACCTATATCATCAACTTCACTCAGAATCTTACCATTGGGCCGCTCGATTACTGTGGCATCGCATGCCGTATCAAGGGACTAGGAGATGATGTGTAATTTTTATTTTGTTGAGTGTGAAGGGCTTCGCTGATGCGTTTCTGTTCTTGACAAGATCATGTACTGTAAAGCAGACCCTCGTGTGCCTCAGTTCTATTATCATTGCTATGCACTCGGAGTTGCAACAGCGAAGCTCAAATTTCGGGACGAGGAAAAGAAGGGCCTTGCGACGAACACTCTGGCAGCGGTGGAAAGGGAAGTTGAGAAGGTGCAGGTGAATATCCAGTTGACGCTGGAGAAGGAAATGTGTGGGGCTTGGAAATAGCTGGGAAGCAGAAGAAAATGCATTTGGTGGCGGCAGGTCAGAGTTTGTCTCCGAGAACGCGTTGCAAGTTGAATTAGATATTCACTAGACTCTGAATACAGTTTTAAGTCGCCGTGTAACACAGACAGCAAGGTGGGCCGTGCAGATCTTATCAAGGTTTTGGAAAACAGGGGCTGCCAGCCGCGACCCGGCAACCCCGAAAAAACCGGAGTTGCCAGGGGCTGCCAAATAGAGTTATCCTTAGTTGTTGTTGAAAATTTGAAAGAGTTGCGTCGAAGGTTTTCAAGGGCAGTAACTGTAAACGGCGGCATAAATAACCCTATGGTCAGGAAGGAGTAGTTAATGAGGGGCACTCACACAACGGTGTAGCTACCGCTGGCCCCAACACGGGTCGCCTGGTCGACGGGGCCGGTTCCCCCGCAAGTGCCGGAGGTATCTCCCGGGCGGTAAGCCTGTTAAATGTTGGTCTTCAGTATCACAAGATATATTTCAACAACATAGGTCTGCTTACCTGGTCGCAAGGGCAGGTGGCGCTGGTGCAGGTAACGACGGCGCCACTGTTAGGGATAATTTGTTGGGCCTTTACGGACCCAGAATCATCCAGGACGCGAAGGGAAGGAAGACGGAGGGGGCAGTACGTACAACGGAGAAGCCCTGGATGTTGCTGATGTCGTAGTCACTAGATATAAATTTCAACGTTAGAGTCAGAGCAAACTTCATGCAGTCTGGGGGCCACTTACGTCTGACCGCCAATGTTGGCAGAGTCGAACGTCCACTCTGTCATGGAGCATGGCGCCTCGCCGAATGCAACTGAGCCAGCGATAAGTATGACCACGAACAGGTGCCCTTAATCCACTTACTTCCACCGAAGCAGTCGTTCTGGCACCCTAGTTGAAACACAGTGAGCCACAGGACGCCAAGAAGATCGTATCTGATGCGCACCAGAGTTCGGGGGACGATCACAGATGCGACCTAGTCAAGTGAGTAAACGATCCACATAGGATTCACAAGAGACTTGCCGTTCCATCTGATGATGAGCGCGTTGCTTAGTATCAGGTTGCATATACTACGAGCAGCGTACCTGGTGGGGACAGTGATGTCGTGGCTGGTCTTCGCAGCGATGTCGGGAATGGCGGGACCTGTCTCGAGATGAGGAAGGCGGCGAGAAGAAGAGGGTGAGGAGGAAGTAACTCACCAGTGTAGTCCACACCGTTGTGCGGGAAATTGCTGAGCGTCATGCCGACGGCAAAGTTGCAGTTGTTCTGAAAAATTCCAACCAGGATTTAGTGGGAATGACTTCGCAAGGCGCAGGAATGCAGACGTACGCGGAGGGTGATAGTGTGGTCGGCATTAGCAACGGCGGCAAAGACAGCAGCGAAAACGAAGGAAGCGAGCATGGTTGAAGTCGAAGCAAAAACGGGGGTTTACTGTAGTTCATCTCTCACGATGCATGTCTTTAAAGCCAACGGAGGCGCCGGCCGGAATTGTGGGAACTGCGGATCCCTCCTGAAACAGTCCAGACTCATCCGCAGCACAACCCTGAAGGAGATACGGTAAGCGAAGTGGGTGGCAACGCCTAACGCGGGAGATGCAGAGATGCACACGGAAGATGCGTCTCATGATTTACAACATACCGCACATCCTCGGCCCTAAGTACACAGCGCCGTGTAAATATTCGACTCGGCCAAAGTTCACCGTTTCGTATTGCACGGCTCATGTCCAGATACGTACGCTCCCGTTCCTCGCTTTTGTGGGGTCCATCGGTGACCTTATTGACGGCAGTCCGTTGTGCCTATCAAACACTGGCATCTCATCATCACGGGAAGTCGTCCATGTGCTAAACACGTTCGCGTATCTGATAAAGCCCGTGTTGATTTAGTTTGAGGCTCTTGCCGTCGGTGAGCGTTCGAATTAGTCGGAGAATTTTGGCGCGGAACCAACATGAAACTGGGTCGCTCAAAGGTCGTTCACTGATCTTGAACTGTTCTCCCTCCACTTACTCACATGCGAATCTGCATACTTCCTACAAGCGAGTGTCGAGACTTAGTGAATTCTGTCGTTGTTTGCTCGTTGTTCAACCTGAATGCGTTGAGTAGCGACGACGATCCGACGGTATGAAAAGAACCAAGGCACATTTGTGCCGCATGGAGGGTGACATGGAAACCGGGTTCAATAACAGGCCCCGTGAAGCTCCTGCAAAGGGTTGTCCCAAAATTGAGCTTTTTCAGAGCGAAAATTTACGTTTTCCTTGTCCCAAGGCAAGCTTTTTTAGGCCAAAAATCTGAGAGCCTTGTCCGAAGTTAAGCTTTTTGAGCCGAATGTTGGCGGAAATTTCTGCCACAGTTGCCGAGTTTGAGTACAATCGGCATCGTGGGCAGCAATATAGGTGAGTTCCTGTCGAATTCAACGTATATTACACGTACAGATTAAAATTCAGATTCCTCACACAGAACTGGCTGAACAGAATTTTTTAAATTTTCGACCATTTCTTGCCAAATTTGGGTGCACGTGACGACCCCTGTCCTTTTTTAGGCCAAATTTGCGGAATTTTTGGGACAACTCTTTGCAGGAGCTTCACGGGGCCTAACCGAGATCACTCGAAGTCTTCCAGGCAGGAAGAGACAGGCAGGCTTGCATTCATTTATTTACAATGAGTGCCAGTTTCCCGCGCCTACGGTTAGAGTCCGTATTGCAATGAGAAAACATGAAGAAACGGCGATTTGCTCTTGTGGCCAAACCAAATGCCACAGCGGCGATCCGGAAGCAATTGCGCTGTCAAAACCCGTGTGAGAGATTGGCCGCCCATTTTTAGAACCTGCGTGGAGAGGATCGACAGGATCGCGAGGATCAAACCGGAGTATGGGACAGGGACTCAATTGTGTTTCGAAAAGGTATCGGTGGTATCAAGTGTTTACGTGCAGGTCATCAGTGGTGATCCTAACAACGCACAATCGGCGTGCTGAGGACTCACTGCACTCCAGGGCCTCCTAGACCCATTGTGTCTAGCTTGGTCAAGGTGTGTATCAGTGGCTAGACACACCGAGGCACATGGTGCCCAGGTGGGCGGAGGTGCAGTAAACCCCCTCGGCACCCTGTGTCTAGCCACCGATACACGCCTCGACCAAGCTCGACATACTCTGCCTAGGAGGCCTCGGAATGCAGTGACTTACGGGCGATGTTTCCGTTCTCGGGGAAAATGGCCGCCGTTAACTGCCACTTTGAGTTGAACAGCACTGGGAGCCGCGGTTTCTATATATTTACAAACAGGGAACCGCGCTGAGCTGTCGAGAGTAATCTGAACAATGCTGTCCAACAGGTGGAATGATTTCCAATATATACGAGATCCGTTCCCTGTTCGCCTGAGATTCGGTTATGCGCCGTCGGTCCTGTTAAGCGCCTCAACATGCGTGTTGGTCTTGCGGGAAGTGGGAGGAGTTGGCGGCTATGATTTGCTCCCGTACATAGTTTCGTTAGTCCTCCGGCGAGAACTCTCCGTTCTTTAACTCTTGGATTCTTTGAAAGGCAGAAGCACACTCAGAGGAATGCGAACGGATTTGAGGTCTCCATCGCTGTTATTGTCGACTTCACCATGTTCAAATGGTGTTTGATTCACATTGGCTACACTTGTAAATCTCATCAACGGGCCAATCACCGTGATTCATCCGCCGATCGTTCATTCTCAGGCCTTCACATTCTCACATTCGGATCTGTTTCGTTCTCGATCGCAGCACCCTCGCGTGCGCAATTCTCCTTACGTGCAGGGTTCCCACAGTTCCTCAACGCCTTCAAAAGGCAGACATCAGTGGCTTGCAATTCCTCACTTGGCCTCGCTTTCAAGTTCTTGTCCCGCACGTCCTACACTTAGTTTCACGCTCTTCCATCACGTCCCACCTCTCAAAAATGTTCTCCTCCATCAAAGCTGCTACTTTTGCTATGATCGCTGTTGCTGCCGGCAACGCTCTCGCTGAGACTCACACCGTCACCTTCAACAACAAGTGGGCAACTTTATATCTATTTCATGAATCGTTCACTCACTCAGTCATTCGAATTCAGCTGCGGACACGGAACGCCCACGCTCATCAGCCAAACTGGCCAAGTGCTCTCCACCGGTGGTGCGTTCACCAGCAACGGCCCTCTCCGCGGCGCCATTGCATACCTCCAGACCGGTATGACTACTCGCAATTCCTCATCTCGCAGTACCTCACACTGAATAATTGTGAACAGGCAGCTGCGGTTTCAACGGCGAGGGTTGCACGCTCGTCGAGACCACCCTTGTCAACCCCTCCACCGCGGGCTCCGGCTCGAGCACGGACCTCTCGCTGATCCCTCCCCACGCCTTCTCCGTCACCACTGGCTTCGGCTACATTGGTGGCTGCGCTCCAGCCGGCGCTGACTGTGAGTGATTCTCGCATATCTGATGCGACTGTTGGCTGAATTACGACCGCCTGCCTAGGCAACAACGCCAACTGCAACACGGCCTTCCACGTACCTACGGACACCTTCGTGCAGGTCGCTTGCCAGCAGGACAACGCGAACTTGGTGGTATGTTTTCTTTTGGCCTCCTCCTTGATATGTGGCTCAACCCTTGCGCCTAGATCACCTTCTGCTTGTAGATAAACTACAGCCACCCACACAACGCACCGTGGGAAGGAAGATTCGAATTTCGGGTTGACAACAAACTACTTGTCTTGTCTTTCGCTCATTTGATTATTATGACGCATAAGTAATGTTATTCGTGGAGGTGATTGCCTTCATGTTTTTGGATTCTCGTTAGGAATGTGTGACAGTTGAGATTTAGGAATCTCTTGCCTGACCATCAAACTCCGCGCTCGTTATTTTTGCGCACTACACCTCTACGCTTTGCACGAAGTTGTCGAACCGATGCAAGTCGCAAGAGACAAGGTTCACAAACGCGACCAGGGCTAGAATGTGGAGCCGGAAACTGGCATGCATTATTTGATGTATAGTTACACCGCGCAAGGAATCTATGTTGAAATCCTGCAAGTCAAAATTTGAGAAGGGCGGAGTTACCACCCATCGTCGACCCAACTCCAGAACCTGACCCTGAGGTAAAAGTATAACATATATCCCAACCCTATGGGACAATCCGCGACCTCTGGGGACTCTGTACACCAAATTTGGCGGCAAGTTACGGTAGCAATCAAAAGCAGTGCGAGGTTCGAGGTTCTTGATGGTGATGGCGGCGTGTGAGCATCTCCGAGCACCACTTCGTATTGGATGATATCGAATGGTTACACAGAGGAAGTACACATAGGGGGTAAAACACAGAGATATCAGGGATCTACAGATTAGATCGAGGTTGCGGTTCGTTCAAGTAAGCGGTTAAGCAATAATAAATTCGGTTTAGCTACAAGCCAGTGGGGTTTATACACTATTTCACACTGAGTCACTATGATTCGGGATGACTAGGGATGACTCCGAAGTTTTGGGGGCCCCGATAACGTTCCCGAAACCGTTGGTTTCTGGCGTACAGAAACTGTTCCCGAAACCTCTGGTTTCAGGAGCACAGAAACCGTTCCCGAATCAAAAGGTTTCGGGAACTGCGGAAACTGTTCCCGAAACAAAAGGTTTCAGGAACGGTTTCGGTGGGCGGGCCGTCCCGAGTTTTGGGAGCAGATATTCTGTTCCTAAAACCTTAGGTTTCAGAAACGTTATCGAGGCTCCCAAAACTGCGGATTTTCCGGAGTGCGTGGCCGGGGTGGATGCAATAATGGCATCTGACATTAAATAGATGACCGAAATTAGCCGACGCTCTTCCGCGCGCGCTAAAACTCTTTCGTGCGCGGAAAAAACTCTTCGCGTGAGACAAACCTCTTTGGCGATTTTTTGTACAAAGGAACCTCATACACCTCGGCTTTGCTGTGTCTAGGCGACCTAGATTGGCTCCGGCTACGTAAGTTTAGCCGGCTCGACAGGTCTCGCCGTTGCATCGCCTTCGGCTCGGTGCGTCTCAATTTTTGGCCGATTTAGGACAGCCGTCAACGCAGTGAGTTCACCTATAGCATCCGCTCGACTCGCTTCTGTTCGCCGCCCAATTCAGGACACCCCGCGACTTCCTCATAAATCAGTGAATCGCTCGGTGAAACGCGAGGCTGCCTCCGTGGTCGAGACTGCCGCTGGCCGCGGGCTTGTGGCCAGGTCTAAGACCCTCCCTTGGGCCGAGACTGTCCTCTCGTCATCGGATCTGTTACACATCGCCCCGCATTCGACAGAATACGTTCGACGGCGGGAAACACAGCGCTCGCTGCGGCTTCATGCAAATAGGCTCATTCCACGTTGCCCTTTTCGCTGTTTTCATGCGTACAGATCTAAGTATCGTCTTTCCAGCAAGACCTGTTGCAAGACGAGCCTCATTCTGACCCTCATCTGACTCATTGGTTTTAGCGCCTACATGCAAGCGCCTGCAAGACCGTCATACGCTCCCACAGAACGCCAGCGACTGTTGATCAGGGTCGACTATGGGGACACGCGAAGCTCATCTCCCGCGTTTGTGATGAAGCCGTGGGGAGGCTTTTGGGCGCGTGGACACCCAGAGTATGCGCGCTTCCTGCGTTCAAGAACACAAGAAAACAAACCTTCCCTTGTGTAACATGTAACCAGGGCACAGCAGGGCAGAGCATGGCACCCGCTGCGGGTTCACATCCGGATTTTCGTGCCCAAATTCGGCTTCGGCTCCCGTATCAACGATCTCTGGACGCCGTTGAACTAACCGAGGCTAAGCGAGGTGGCTTTCCGCATTCCAAATCACAGTTGGAACTGAACATGTAAACCTACCCAGTACTTCCCTATCGACGGTCCCTCGCGGACCTTTTTCCCCGTTGGAGTTTGAAGTATAAACCCGCTGGGCATGTTCCGAACACGTTATTCCATTCAGTGCTTTACCGACGGGCCATACGGTCAGTGAGTTTCATCAAGTGCGGGATCTTATCGGGCACAGAAGCAGGTATAAGAGCAGCTACGGAGGACCGTGAATGCTCAGTTCCTCCCTACCTCGTTTGGGGCCTCTTCACTCATTCCCCAACGCTCTCATCGTCATGAAGGTCTCGATTACCGCCTTTGTCACCCTGGCACTCGCTTCAGTGTCTCTGGCGACTCCCATCGAGAAGCGCCACGGACCAGGGAAGCGGGGTCTCGTCTGGCCCTTCTACAACGGCGGTCTGGATCCTGGACGACTCAACGACGGCCAGGGAACTGTTAACCTCATGTACGTACTGAGTGAGCCCTTGCCGTTGGTCACATTCTAAGACATCCTGCGCGCAGTTACGATTATGAGACTTTCGCTCCCCCGTCGACCAATGGAAACGGCGGCCTCAATTTCATTGGAATGCAGCGGTGCACCGATTGCAGCTCTTCCCCCATCAATCAACTTGCGGCACGCCAACAGCAGCTCGGATTCGCTACGATTTTCACCCTGAACGAGCCTGATCAGAGCGGCATCAGCCCCGGGGATGCTGCCAATTGGTACAAGCAACATATTAATCCTTTGGTGGGTTCACGTCGCTCCAAGTACCAGAGCCCTTCCTCATTCGCGTTGTGCACAGACCATTAAGAAGGCACTTCCCGCAGTCAGCTCGTCGGAAAACGCTGGACAGGGTCTGAATTGGGTTCAGCAAATGGTCAGCGCCTGCGGCGGCGGGTGCTTCTTCGACTACATCAACCTTGTAAGCGGTTGAGCCCACCTTTTTTCACACCACTTGCTCATTCTCTGTAGCACTGGTACGGTCAAAACTTCGCTCAATTCCAGGCGCACATCAACGATGCCCACGCCCGTTTCCCCAACAACAAACTCGTTATCTCAGAATTTGCACTCCAGAACCCGCCTGGTGGCCAGGCCGACCAGTACGTGTTCCACTACTTCAAAGCTTCAAAATCGGGCTAACATAACATCATCTCTTCCAGGCTCAATTTCTTCAGACAGGCGTTCGCCTTCCTGGATTCAGCTATCTTTGTTGAGATGTACTTCCCGTTCGCCGCGACAACGCCGAATCTCTTCAATGCCAATGACGCCAACCCCGGCTTCGTTGGGACCGGTTCCATGCTGTATAACAATGACGGGACAATCAGTGCGGTCGGCCAGCTGTTGCTTTCCGCTTAGACGCCAGAAATGATGGGTTGGAGAATGCGCTTAAAGTCTTTTCTTGGGGATTCAGTACTTACCATATTTCAATTGTAATGATATGGGTGCTTTTGTCGGAATGCATCCAAGACATGTTCTAAATAGGGGTCGGTTGTTTGGCGCAGCTTGGATTTCATGACGCCTCGTGACCGCGTTTCCTTTGCCAACGACCACCCTTTCCCTCGCTCCAACCTGCTTGCTTTCCTTGAAGTTTCCCCTCTGGCGATTCTAGGCAAGAGTCTCGAGTCACACTGAAATTATCTGCATCGAAGAAAATTGCGGTCGCAAAACTTTCGCCTCGAACGGATCTGTCTATCCCTGTAGACAAAGGGTAGACGAACCCCATTGTCTACATATGTCTACATCATGTGGACAGGGCTCGTCTACATATGCCTACATATGCCTACATCGGTCCACGTTTACCACTGCCATAGATCTGAGATAGTGGGGAGAAAACTATACACTGCGTTCCCACCCTACGTAGTCGCACCCCGGTGTACGTTGGTCTACGTCTGTAGTGCTGGCCAAAAATACGATACGAAAAAATATATTTTGAATATATTCAAATACGTATGAATACGATACGGCCCGAGGACCTCTGACTGAATATGAATACGGCAGAATATGAGTACGATATGATATGGATACAATACGATATGGGCCCGACCGTATTCAAATATATTTGAATACGGTAAACTATGGGTTTGGCCGCCTGGGGACCTTAACGGTGCCAGTTGGATCATCAAATCCCACACCCGGCACAGCTTAAAATCGAGTCTGATCTGTTCTGATCCTTCCAGCCATTACTCCGGTTCGGATCCACAGGCTCCCGAATATTGAACCACTCGGCCATCAAAGCCGCATGATCCGGAAGTTGAAACATGTGCCATTCTGCCTCTGGAGGTTGCTGGAGGCAATCTTGAGGTTAAATCATCCTTTGTACATACATCCAGACCATATTTTACCACAATTCCAAAAAAAAAATCTGTGCAAGGTGTGGCGAGAATATGATTAAACCTGTTCCCCCGTCAAGACGCTGATTGTTTAATCAAACTTCATATAGATTCTTTTCACAACCAGTAACCGGTGCATGGCCAGCACTGCGTTCCCCCCCTATGTAGACGCACCCAGGTGTACATTGTTCTACGTGCTGCGACATGTGTCGATCTGTGTCGATATTCAGCTACGTCCGGCTACGTATGTGTATGCCATGATGTCGGTGTACGTGCGGCTACGTCCGGCGACGCAGTGTCGGCTACATATGTCTACGTGCGTCAACACCGTAGACGCACGTAGACACACCTCCCTCAATTTCATAATGCATATCTGGCCTCCATTTTGCTATTCTACTGGATTGGTCAGCTCATGACCATCCTCCCACTGTTTTACTGTTTTATTGGTGAGCACTAAATTTAGTAGCTCCGGATTTTCCCACATTTGTCTACATCGGTCTAAGTGCGTCGACATCGGTCCATGTCGGTCTACGTACGTGGACCGACGTAGACCGATGTCGACAAATGTAGACCAACTGTGTCTACATGATATAGACACAGGTAGGCAAACAGGTCTGCCTACCCTTCGTCTACGGGGGTAGACAGACCCTCTGTCTACAAGGGGTCGGAACGCAGTGCAGGTCTGAGTGTACTTGGTTATGAGCATGAACCTTTCTGTAAGGAAGGAATTCCTGACCACGAGGGAATAACATTATGCCATACCAAGGAACTCGGGATTGTCCAAGTAGCTCAGGAATTCCTCTGTAGGAATGTAGGGATTCAACCCAAGGTCTGTGCATGGATCAATTGTTGAAAGCATTTATGATGGTTGAAGCTGACCGTTGTCTGTGATTCCAGGCTGTTGGAATTGTGGGATTGAGTCTAGGACGTCTGCCGATGAGCCTATTGGCCATGAAACGTTACCATCATAGACAGGAGCGAGACTCACTCAAGAAGCTAGAGATATCGAATGAGCTGTCCCAGATTTGTCGTTCAGATCTTTGAGGCAGATCTGAAAAATTTGAAGACGATGCTGCGGTTACTCAGTATTCGGTTTCCATCGAATAAATTGGACCTCACGCTTGTAATGCAAAATATCAGTGACATCGGTACCAGCAGGTTCAACTGTATTGAATGGAGTTGATGGTTCTACCGAGAGTGAGCTGCGAATTCATACAGCGGCCAAACACACCTTGAAAATTGAGACTTGAATCAGTCTCAGTCTCAACTCCACCAGACAGGTCGGCATCTTCCTCATTTTCGATGAGAGATTCATCAGGAGCTGTTTGCGCTATCATGAAATATGAGCAAGCGGTTTTGAGTTCAACATCGGATGTACCATTGTCAAGCGGACGTTCCGCAGGCCGACGACCGTTGATTCGCACACCAGCCAAAGGCCCTCCTCGAAGTTTTGCCAGCTCGGAGTCGATCTCAGCCCTGCGCAACACCCACTCCCGCCGTCCGGCCTTCTCTTCATCAATCTCTCTGCGCAACATAGTTACCTTCTCCCTCAGATCGGAGCGATGTCTTTCAATCTTCATCTCCTCCTGAAGCAACTTTATCTCGGCCTCAAGCTGCTTCTGCCGGTCGAGGGAGGCCTTGTTTTCCTCTATAACGGTGTTCCGGTCCAATTTGAGCGAGTCGTAGCTGGTTAGCTGATCATTGCGAATGGCGGTCTTCTTCATTCTCCGAACCTTTCGCTGAGCTGCAAGTTTCTCGCGATTCCTAACCCCGTTCCATCGTTTACGCGCAACACCGTCACGTTAAATCTGCAGGAGCTCTGCAGCCCTGACATTGTCGCGTGCTTGAGATCTGACATAATGTTAGAATACAAGGCGAGCATGCGGATCAAGAGAGCATCAAACTCGAGTATTGCCGTCAGAAGGCCTACACCAATGGATGTCTCGGCATTGCGTCCTGCGTGTGCAGTCTCGACGATGTTGGACTGGTTTGGAGTGATATCCCAATTCTCGTCTGAAATCTTTGACAGATATTTGTTGACGGACGTTAAAACCCAAGTGTTCGCAAGTTTGTGCGCATACCAATCTTCAAAGGTCAGACCAATTCCATGCAGAGCAATTAAAAATCCTTACTTTTGATGTCAATATGGCTTTGAGACGCGCAAAACTCATGCCAGCCATCGATTTCGGCCTGCGTTGTCAAATCTGTAATTGATTTGAGACGGTGGATAACCGTCCGCGGGATATCGCGAGGTAATTCATCAATATGCCTAGGTTTCGGTCAGTAGATTTTCAAGACCAAAGATCAATTGGTCGCTGCACCGTTCAAAATGAATTTCACATGTTTTGAGGCAGTGGGAAAGGAGTTCGATTGGATTGTGCGAATGAATACCGCTAATCACTGGGTTGTTGTAGATTGCCAAAAAAATGGCCGAGTCCCAACACTTGTGGAACCTCTCCATCAAGTATCACAATCCGACAGTTGGCGTCTGGAAAAAAAGGCGCAAGCTTCAACGGCTTGCCTGTGACTTGTGCGATAGTGTCGAAGAGTTCGATGAAGAGTTGCATAAATGCTTCAGTTGACGCAGTATCGCAGAATAGACTTCCGAATGTAAGTCCTGCCGAAAATGGATGTCATAAATAATTAACTCAGGCCAAAAGGTCAGGACGTACGCCGGTTAAAACGGTCAGACATTCCTGCCACTTCCCATTCATTCATTTCACCGTCGACGCGTTTGAAAGTGAAGTCAATATTGAGCGCGAGAGTGCTATGAATGTGCGAGGCAATCTGGGGATGCATAGTTACGACCAATCGAAATCCATTCTTCGACATGGCAGTGTGAATATACCGTTCAGATTTCTGTAGCGATGGTTCTTTTGTACTAAGATGATGCAGTACCCCTGCAAATGGTCAGAATTGTATCAAACTGTGATGGAAAGAGACACCCACCATCCCACCCCATTCCACGAGGGTATTCCTTCTTTTTTTGTTCATCAATAAAACTCCGTACCCTTCGGTTATCCATAAATGCGGGTGAGACTGCTGCCACTCGCTCTCCCGTGTAGACAAGAGCGGTCGATGATGCTGATAATAAGTGAGTATGGGATTAAACAAGGGCGAAGGTTGTTGAGATCACCATTGAGCAAGCGTTGAGCGGTCAAGCCCACAATGCCAGCTGCCTCAACGGCCTTGCCCAAAGTGAGTTTATCATTGGCGCTGGGTTTGGTCTTTGGGTGCGCCGGGTGGTTGTGGGGATTACGCAGAAAAATGAGCGCTTTTTGAATGTCCGGGTTCAATTGTTCGACTGGGACAAAGATGATCATCTCGGTTGGACATTTGCGCTGAACGATTCGGGCAACCATAATCTGCCCGTTTATAATATGGCTGTAGGCTAAGTCCGAAATATCAGTAAGTACTCAACGATAAATATCTCCTCACTGACGGCAATGCTGCAAGCCCTTCCCGATGCGCGGGTGCACAGTGAGTGGGCATTTCTCATTGAGAGTTAATGGAGGGCCGGGAAGTCGACCATTGTTCTGCATGGCAAATCGTACCGTATTCAGATCCATGTTGTCAGGAAAGGGAAGGTAGCGATGGCTGAATCGCCCTTCTGGATTCCAGTTGGAACAGCCAATGAAAGATGGCTTTGAATACAACTATATTGTTGTGCTCACCGCGCTATTTTACCCGGCGCTGATGCAGCTTCGCGCTCGTTGGCTTCAAGTTCAAGCGTCCAGAGTGCGCGCATTGCTTCTTCATCCGGCTCATAGCGTTTACAATCAGCAAATATGGTCTGATCACTGAATTCGCACGTGAAGATCCCGTTGCAGTACAAATGGCTGCGCCGACAAAGAATGCTCTCGGTTGAATCAGGCATAAAACCGGCCGTATGCACGTCACCTTTGCTGTGACCACCAGAACCACCCCATGAATCCTGATCCTACAATCCGTGCCGTTGAGTAGCGTCTACAAAGCAGAAAAACAGAATTACCTCTGCTCGTATGAACCCGTCGATTGTTACCATCCGCTTTCCAACTTTCAAAAGCTCTTGAGAATCGTGAAGATCAACTAAGTATGCAGTATGGATTTGGGGAACTGTCCATGTCGCAGGGATGGTTGAAATCGGCACAATCTCGTCAACAGCTAGTTCACGAGTCAGTCGTATCCCCGGTTGGCCTGCCTTTTGTTTCCCCTTGCGCTTCTTTGCACTGGGCGTAACGGCAGCAACAGGGGGTAGAGGCGAGGCGCGCTCAAGCATCGGGGCCATAAGAGGAGGAGCCAGAGTCGCCAGAGGGCTGTGCTCATCGTCCGAGATGACAGTAGCGCTGTTGGCGAATGAAAGCGGGCTTGAGGAACGTGAAGATGGAGCATGAGAGGAAGGAATAATGGAGGCACGGCTCGATGGACGCGACTCAAGTGCTGAGAAGGATGAGCCAGCTCTAGAGGGAGCCCGAGAGCCTATTGAGGACGGAGCGCAGGACGGAGCACGAGAACTGACAGGCGTAGAGTGCCGAGTGCGGTACATGTCGAAAGATCCGTGAAAGGTGTCCATATAAGCTTGAAAGGCGAGAAGACTGATCCAAGATTCACTGTTGTCGAGACTGAAGAAGGGATGATGGAGGTAGCTTCCCCCGACCATCTCAATCGGGTGTCAGCGTCAGCGTTTGCACAGAAATTCAATCAACATACACAATTGCGACAGGATCGGACTTGCGTTGGTGTAGCATTGTCGGTATCCCAAGAACCAACAGCTATGTCCCCGTTATCATGCTCAAGATAGAGTTGATACCCACGGGACGTGATCCAGTCGGGTGCATTTTCGACTGAGAAGAAGGGATCATGTGTTGAATCCCCAAGAGCCGGCGGAAATGCCTAAGGAAACGGTTGTTGGCTGAATGAAGACCCGAATGGAGGAAATACTCACAAATCTCCTGTAAGCCTTGATGTCTCCCTGCGAAATATTGCCAGCAGCTTCGAACATTGGAGCCTGAAGGAGCGCGTCGATGTAGGGAAATTTAGATAGAATCTGGTGTGCACCAACGTCTCAGATTCGGAATCAGTAGCCCGACGAGAGAAATAGTTCGGCAGAGCAGGTTATCAGTGAAGAGATGGAGACTAAAGACGAAAAAACGAACCTCAGAGATGTTTAGGAGGGTAGATCTGTCACATATGGAATGAGCGACGGGTGAATTGAAAATTCGGAATCAGAGTACCTCGCAAATATGAGGCGCGAGAAAGATGAGATGCTGGTTGAGTCTTGGTTGTTCCGGTGAGAGGCTATTTATACAGTTGAGGCTGCTCTCGAGAAGAGAGATGATGTGATAAATAGAAAAGCTCATGAGGTGCGGAACTAGACCGCGAGGCGTCTCTGTGATCTCGGGAATCACTTGGAAAAGAGGGGAATTTGGAGCGAAAAGCACAAGACCCAACACATAATGTGCGAGATTCAGGGCAGTGAGACCGGCAGTGTTTTACCGAAGGAGAGCTAACCAAGTGGAGACTGCCCGCATCCGAAATCGCACAATAGAGAAACCTGTGGATTGAAAATTTGAAAAGATTATTCACGGGACCTCAAAAACGTTGCATCTGAGCGTTCAAATGGAATCCAAAAGTGATTGACTGCGACAAGGAATGCATTTCACGTTTGACATCGATGAACATAGTTACCCAGTATGGAAATCTGAAAGACTCAAATAGGGTCATCCAAGGGCGCATGTTGTTGAGGTGCGTTTGTGACCAACAACGTGCATAAGATGGGCTTGAGATAAGGTAGAAAAGTCGGACTCGATACGCAACAGTGCCCGGAATAAGGGTCAGCTGGGCAAGATAATGATCAGCTTAATAGGCGATCCACTTTTGCCAGGCCATGGAACTGATGGAAATCTGAATATGATGAGGGCGGAAGGAAAGCTTTGACAGGTGGTTGTGCAGTGAATCAACAGGTTTCTCACGTCGAACTTCGGATAAACCGGGCCGTGGAAAAGTTCAAGTACTCATCCTTCACTGGAGCAATTGCACGCCGGCTTGCGGACCCTGCACCAATAATTCATGAATACAACAATTACCAGAAAAACGGCAGAGACAGTCCGGCAGACGATCCGCTGATGTGCGATCAGTCCCACTACTGATCCGTTTCCGATCAGCCGCGCATTCAGTCCCACTCACAAGGCGAGTCCCACTCGGCTAAGCACGGGAGTGGGACTGGGTGAGTCCCACTCCCACTAAAATCGTCGCTGCTCGCAAGTTAATTTGTCGGTCTGAACTTGGGGACAATCCCGGGCTCCATTCATTTGTATCTCTTAGATTAAGCCAGAATATGCATGTTGAGAGGCTACATACCAAGTTTCAGAATTTTCCACTGAATTTCTGGGCACTTGGGGCAAGATTTCAACTGAACGAGTAGTACCCAGTGTGGTAGATTGATGCTTCATGCACCGCTAAACTCCAATGTACAGTGATGCATCAAACGCCCTCCCCGAGAGATGTGTTTTGAAGCTTCAGTTTACGCTCCTACCAGTGTGCCCAATTCAGCAAACAGTGGCTTGGCAGCTGAGCAACAATGGATACGGGGCGTCGTCGCCGTCTGACGTGGTGAGCAGAATATCCGCATTCGGAACACGTCCATCAAATGCTTTCGACGTCGTCGGCGACGATAAGCACAAAAAAGTCCGCCTATTAGTTCGCCGCTCCATTCTAACCCTCGGAACGAGTGGCTTTGTCTGGTCCCCAGCCACCGGTGGCTATGTTTTAGACACAGCCACCCGTTCTGAGGGTCAGAACAGAGCGGCAAACTAATAGGTGCCGCCCAGCGAGCCCCTGGAAGGAGATCCTCAGCTTGCTCATCAACAATCCAACGATCGAGGTCAGTGGTGTTATGATTGAGGATGAGGTTATGCAATGCGACAAGAGCTGCTGGGATCTTTGCTTGCACATGCATATCATAGTGGGGTGGGCAGGTCAGAATTGACCATCTCGCCTTGATGACGCCAAAATATGTTCGACAACGTTACGAGCTGAGGCATGGCGAAGATTGTACAGTTCTTTCATGTTGATTGGGGTGACAAGATATGAGAAGCAGGTATATTTTGAAGCCACAGAAGTCATACCCTCGATTTCCCTGTGCCCATTCAGCAAGATGATAGTGAGTGTTGTGATAGGGCACCAGAAGTGCATCACAAATTCCGAACCCTGCATCTGCAAGATAACATTTGCCCTCCGGAATATGGAAATCCTTCAATCTGGCTGCAGAATACATTGATGTGTCTGCAGCACAACCATCCCAGCCACCCGTGAAGAATAGGAATCGCATGCCAAAGGAGACCACAGCCAAACAATTCTGGGTTAGCCTTTTCTGTTCTGTGCTGTATGCAGGTCTTCTGCAGTTGGCGTGCAGTTAACGTGAGTGCCATCAAGTGCACCAAGCACATCCTTGAAGTAGGGCCACCACTTGGGGTTGTTCTGAATGGTGTTTGTTGAGGAGGTGATCACGGGCCGGACTTTCCGAGTATTTAGACTTTGTTTTGGCGCATTATACAGGAGTTCCGCTGCTTGTTTCATACCACGACGACGCGCCGAGGGCTTCGACTTCAACAGTGTTTGGTAATGGATCACCAGCGTTTGGAAGCTGCACATATGTTGTATAAAATTTGGGAGCTGATAAAATGGTCAAGATCGTCCGGAAATGCCTAATATATGTATCCGATACAAAATGAAAGAAGTACTAATAAACAGACTCGGATATTGTGGTGTGTGAGTGTTGGAACCATTCAGCTACATGATCTATGGCCAGCCTGGTAACACAGGTGTACAGGAAGATTGCAAGAGACTCATCAAGAAGGATATGAGCTCTCTCGGATTCAATGTGGCCTAGTGAACGCAGTTGGAAGACAAGTGCCAAAAACACATGGCGTCTCATCCCTAGAGCAATATAGATGGGGTCCTCATGGCCATGGAGGAGCTCATCAAGCCATGCGCATCCAGAGAGAGCGGAATTATGCAAATCTACTTTGCAGTATTGTGGGTAGACTTGGAGTGCCACTGTTAGGGTTCGGTTCTATACGGAATGGTACCCCACGGGGTCACCCGGTTCCGATTACCTACGACGCTTCTTGATACAAATAATGGACACTTTATTTACCATTCTTTAGTCTTTTTCTTACCCATACCACTACGTGCAGTACTTCCACAATACACATTGTTCGAAGTCAGCGCGTTGCTTGGGCTTAAGATTTAGGCTCCTTACACTTTTTTGACTTTGCAAGCTATTGCGAAGTACTGCCGAGTCGTCTAACCGGACGACACCCTCTGCCGACTCGTCAATACCGGACGAGACCTCTTTGCGCTCTGCGCAAAAACCTCCGCACTTTATTTACGCGACATCTTCGCGAGATTTGCGCGGCTATCTACGCGAGCATCATCGTCCCAAGTGGACGGACGCTCTCACTTTGTTCCCACCGCTTTTGAGCCTGACTCACAGAGTGGGCTCGATGAGTGCTTCGAGTCGTATGTACGGCTCTTATTTTACTACTGAGCGGTCTTCCAAGCCCGCGCGTACACTCACTGAGACCCCTCGAGGGTCAGCAGTTGTATTTGATCCTGGCCGAACGCCTGGTTCATCTTCTTTGTCCTTGAGCGAGACTGAATACCAGCCGCTCGAGACGACTATGGACCAAGCACAGCTTCCCAGTAACTGGGTGGTCCTCTACATTACATTTCTTCGCGAATATGCGAGGTACGATATCTCTCATCATGAACGTCGAGTCCTGGTGTTGCATCACGCCAGATTGCGATCGTTTGACGAGAGGTCGAGAATCCTGAAGGCCTTGGACCGTTCCCAGCGCCCCAGGGACCTCGAGAGCCGCGCCGTTCATCGGCGCATCTCATCACAAATGGCGAGTGCCGTTGGTAAACAACCAATGACCTCTAGCTTGTCTTCCACCACATCCACCGGATGTGGATCACGCCATCCTCACGCGGTACCCATTCCATCGACGCCGTCCTCCTCAAGCAAAGATTCAACGTTGATTGTCGATGATTCTGCATGTTCGAGCACACCGAATCCGGGCCGTAGAAATACTACGGGCGAAGGGTGCGAGAAGAGGGCGGAGGAGCGCGACGGGAAGATGGGAGGCGATACAGGCGAGTTCTCCTGCCGTAGTTCTGCCCCTTCGTTCCCTCTCCCATCTACAACTGGACTCGAAACTCCCTCCGATATCCCCTCCTCGGCGGCACCGATCCTTCGAGCCAGTACCCAGCGCAGTTTCGCCAGCACCACGTCCTCCTTCCCTCTGCCCTTGGCTCCTGCTTCGGTCTCATCATCGGTGCCCATGACGCGGCCACAGTCGTTTTCAGACTGTGCACGTCGCAACATACCACCATTCGTGCCCAGTATCCCGCACGAAGCATCGCACACGCCGGCACCATTCCTCGATGATACACATGCGCGGCTGGCCCCCACCTTAGTTTCTGCGCGTTGCATCGACCCCGTGTCTGTAGAAATTGGGTCATTGCCCTGGAATAGATCAGGACAGGTGGGTTACAAGTGGCTAAGGTAGGTACACTATAATACCTGCTTTTATACTGTTCAACTTGCTGAGTAATCCCTTCGGGGTGCATCAGTCATCCCGACCATGCTGAATGATCCCGATTCCCACGGTTGACCGAGCTCCGATGCTCGCACAGCCTCCAACATTCCAACAGTGTCCACGGTCTTCGTGCTACTTCAATACAGCCTTGCACCATCATTCACACCGTGTCGGCCCGTCTCCTACTCTGCGCCCGTGCCCGCCACGTCCGCATCCAACGCTGCGACCACGACCTCGCCAACCCCCTCATTGGTCTTGATGGCCGTGCCTGCACCGGTGGTAGCAGCTCGCGTGCCCTCGCCGCTTCATTCGCTCCCGTTTATGATAATCGAGCGCAACGACGCGAGAATCGCATCAACGCCGCCTTTGCTTTCATTGGATTCGTGCTCCAGCGTGTTACCTCCCAACCCGCAGCCCACGCTTATTGGCGTCGAGCAAATAGCAGCACTTCCGGCTCTCCATCTTGATTCTTGCTGCCTGCGCGTCGAGGACTCTGCGCCATGCCACAGTGCTTCTGGTCGCCGCTGCAGCTGCGGCTCTTTCCTTCCTATAGCACAATGCTGTTTGGCGCCATGAAGTACCACACGCGAGCGCATACACCATAGCGGGAAAGACCCACCATGGCGCGTCGCTCATCCAGATAATTCCTGCCGATCCCGCAGCTCCCACTCCGCTTTTTGACGCTCAGCATCAGCGCGTCTCGCGCTCGTCCTTCGAGGCTGAATGTCAGTTCTTTTCTTAGACATTGCGGCAATACTCGTTATTTCTTGGAACACTCTCGTACGTTTCTTGATATCTTTCTGTTACGATAATTTCTTGCCCCATTCCTTCTATGGACTGTTTCTTCCTTCCCTCCTTGTTATAGATTGCACCTCTGGGTTCAATCTAGTGGGGCGAGTGTTAGGGTTCGGTTCTATACGGAATGGTACCCCCCGGGGTCACCCGGTTCCGATTACCTACGACGCTTCTTGATACAAATACTGTACAATTTATTTACCATACTTTACTTCTTTCTTATCCTCTTACCACTACGTGCAGTACTTCTACAATACACATTGTTCGAAGTCGCGCGTTGTGCGAGTGTAGGATTTGGAGTCCTTACAGCCACACCAAGCACAATATACTGGAGTAGGGCTACCACAAGTGTGACAACCCATCGAGGAATGTCCTCAGGCCTCAGATTGGGCAGGGGAATGGCAAGACGGCCATAGAAGCAGAGAGACTTATCACGACAAGACATGCCTTCGCTTCGCTCCGGCATAGGTGTAGACTCTGCCATGCCAAAAGGCAACCAGTTACCCGGAATTTATAAATTATCAAAGGATAAATGTTTTCAAGGCATGTACACTGTAGTCGAATGGGTAAAGGCCGAACACACGAGAGTCCTTGGCCTGTCTCTTGCTTACCAATTCCATAACAAACGACGGCTGACTCTGTTTCGGGTAGAAAATTGAACTCTGAATTCTACATCTTGGCAGAAATAAAGTAGAGCGACAGCGTATTCGCAAAGCCAATCCATTGACGCGAGGTATGCAGGTACACATGTATCTATGTCATATATCAGGTCACAGTTCAATGTGGGAACTCATTCCAAGCTACACAACACACTGCAAATTAGATTAGAGAGGAATGCAGAATAATTGCTGGAGAGACGGGCATTCAAAAATCGAGAACGAAAATGTGGCGTTGGTGTAGCGGGTATGCCGTGGTAGGTGAACGTGTGGGGACTGCGAAAATAGGTTAGTATCCGTGTTGCAGAATAAATCATATCATGTAACCCACCGACAACGCATCCCGTTCGTCCTTGCAGTGCATGCTGGACGGTAGGGAGTTGGATCGATCCTCGAGGTCCATGCTGACCCGTTACGCCTGGTGCTGCATTAAAATACACCCCTGGATAGCAAACCGCCACCACCTAGTATCCCGGTCACGGGAACGCGGTACCGTGAATGCGGCGGCCGCTCGCAGGAGGCCGAAAGTTGAACATGGAGGTTCGCGATGTGCGAGGTCAAAGGAGAAGTGAGCACTACTTAAGAAGAGGTAAGGATGAGCGAAAGCATACCTGAAACGCGTTGGGCAGCCCGCTGGAACGCAATAAAACAGAATACCAAATTACCGGGCGGTGCCAGGCGTAACGAAGGCAGCATAGATGATGGCGTCGTAGAATGTAGCGACGGGATGTTGCGAGAATGTGGGCGTGCGGGGATAGGAAAGCAAATTTAAAAATAAATAAAGAACTGCGCAGTGGGGAATTGCTCACATCAGAAGTAATACTTGCTAGAACTCGAGAAGCGACCCCCCCAGAATGTTCCTGAGAAGTCAATGGGAAAGTAAGGTAGGATCGCAAGAGGATAGACGTTACATTCACCAGTAGGATATAGCGAATGAAGACTTGAGGAAACGACGCCCATGGATGGGGGAGTGATGCGTGAGTTTCGACTCAAGTTGGCCACCTCACAGCGCACCGTTTCAGTAAAATTCAGATGGAAAGATATTTAGAGGCGCCATTCCAGACGGCATACTCACAGGAAGCTCAAATTTTAAGTAAAGTCTGAGACTCAGCACACAGAGACGGTTGAGTTGGGTATTTGAAAATACGGACGGAGCTTACCTCGATGCCGCAACACAGTCGGGGAAGTCTCGGAATACCGTGCAAAACGAAAACAGGGGCACTGAGTTGAAAAGGTTGCGAGATCGCATCACCGAAGTTGAGATGGGTGAAGCCAATCGAAAGAAACACTGAACGAACGGGGTTGAACAGTATAGGGAGGCAACTTACCTTCTCAGTAACGTGGTCGCGGGAACGACTCCGAATACCTAGAGGACTGAAGTGAAAGGTCATTAGACTATCCAAGGCACACATAACCGAAGGGGAACTGCAGTCGTATGAAATATTGAACGAACGGCGAAGGAAATAAACTCGCTGATCTTCTTGCAGCATCAGCGGTCAGTGCTGACACCATATCGTAGAGAAGTATGCTTAAAGAGGCTCAAAGACGGAGCCGTGCATTACTCGTATCTTAAGCAGATGCCCTGATTTATGTGTATATGTTTGTACTCCCGAGATTCCCCCATCTCGACATCTTCTGCTGGCATCTGACCCTCTTCATCAAGAATTAAGTTACGCGCCCGGGCGCCTGGCGAAATATAGAATCCCGATCAGCCACTCAAGTCCCGTTCAAAAGGCAGCGTACGGTGGGTTGTTCGCACGTCGTCCCTTTCTCCACCCCCATCATCCATGGCGCCCTCAATTTTCGTGGTTTTGCGCGCGGTCTTCAGCAATCAACACCTGGAGGCTTCACCGTTGATACACTCTGCGAACACTCTATCAGGAGAGCAATCCATGCCTCAAGCTCGCTATACTGAAAGCATCAATGCATCGTGTTCGCCGTCCTCATCAAGTCCTCTCTCATACAGTAGCATCGTCCATGGTCAACCCAGTATGCTGGAAGGTTTCAACACTGCTCAAGAGTTCCTCCTTTGCACTGTCCGTCAATGAGTTCCAGGCTAAACTTGCCTATCATGTCGCGCCCCGTTCACAGGCCGTCAAAATACCTCTCGCTGCCAGGCAAAAGGCTTCGTGCATCACCTCAAGCCCGCCTCCTCACGCATCTTTCCCTTGAAGAGTTCGCTTCGCATTCAGTCGCCCTTGCTCGCATTCCGACCTTCCTTCGCGGGTCTGATCTCTCCTTCGAGCCGATGGCTGCTCACATCCTCGAAACTTCAATCATGCCCTGTCAAACCCACTTCCAAGTTCTACTTCAGATAACGGACTGCGTGGCATTTAAATTTTGATCTTAATGTCGGCTTAGCTATTCAACTTCAAAATATTTTTCATGTCTTCCTTTTGCCCATATCCCCGCCATCAAGCTGAGCTCCAATACATCTAGGTCTTGCCGCCACGTATGCGCAAAGTAACGCCGCCATCCCGAGATCTGATCTTACCATATGGTACAGTTTTCTACATGCGACGTTGTCGAGACTCATTTATTTGTTCAGAATCAACGCCCACTGTATTTCCGCGCGCTATTGCGTAGCATGGTACGTAAATTAATTCGCTCAGAAATGCAGCACTGATCAGATACCAGATTCTCCACGGCTGTTTCACGGACAGCGTTTTGACCTAATGCAAATCCTCAAGGTACGCCCGGTTGTACGTGGCGCCCATTTTATCCGATAGCTAAAAGAACCATTGTTGCGGGCTCAAAAGATGGCGACCGATAGTTTACCGCCCTTGATTATTGATGTGAGGCTCGATAGGTCTTCCTTTCACCCCTTTCACAATGTTTCTGTTCCACTCCTTTCACTGCAGATTCACTTCTACAGCAAGCAAATCCCATCGCCCTCACGTAGCCAATTGACCGAACGAGACGCCATTATATAAACAGCGCGTGGGTATCCACCAATTTTAGATCGTGCTGTTTCATCGCCCACGGGTCGGAAGTTCACGGCCAGGCTGAGTGGCGGAGGAGAAATGCTATCGTAATTTCCCCAGTCTGACCTGGCCCATTAGCACTCTTTACGATAAATCGACTCAGTTTTACGAATAACAAACCTTCCTGTCAACGTTGAATAGTGCATGACTTTGTATCGACAAGTTCAGTTACAACACAAGCGAAATTGCTCAGATGTTCCCTATCTAAACGGGCAAGCTGCCGGAGCGAAGCGAAGGTATATCTTGTACCTTTTATCTATTAGTGCTCGGCTGCGGAGATTCGTGCATATTGAAGGGCAGGCGGAACGACGAAATGCCCGCTATGTATATAGTGGGTTTTGTACCTGCTTCAAAATCATGTTCGTCGCTTTTGATGTGTCCCAATAAGGATACCCCGAAAGGAAATCGTTTTCACCATAAATGGTCTAATTCGTTGACTACCATCTGCCATCATTCCTCCCATCACACCCTATTTGTCTGCGATCACATACTGAACCACCTCAAACTGCCTCAAACGCTCCTCCACCCTCTTTCTGTGTCTCTCCTCTTACTTGGCTGCATCTCCCTCTCCTCATCTTCTGCCATCGCTATATTCGTAGAAGGTCTAGCAGCAACATCAGTGTCCCCTCCTCCTCCCTCTGTCTTGTCCGCCTCCTTTATGCTCGGCTGCCCATCCACCGCAGGACACCTCACCTGTTGATCACCACTGCCACTGGGATTTATCATGCAATATCTTTCTCGCTTGCATTTGCTGTTTCTGTTTCTGCTCATGCTTCATTTGACGTCGAGCTCGGACTTGATTAGACCGTTTTTCTTCGTGACTCGTTGATCGGCCTCGGATACTGCATCAACAGTACTTTCGACGCCTGGCGGTTCCTCACGATTTCTGCTCACACCTTGTCCACCCGTATGTATACTCTCGGCATTTTCACGATCTGTTATCCATTCCGCACTCAGCGCGCTTAGCCTCCACGGAAAATATGCCGCAAATATCCAGCCATTCCCACTTGGGGACGGTTCCTGATATTACTGGACGCAACAGGGTGTGTATCACCCTGCTATTTAACGTTGATGTAATTAACATAATTTGCAGGCACCTCCATTCCAGATGAAAGTCTGGGAATGTAGTGTCTCTTAACTCTGAAAATAACTCTGAAACTTTGAATTATGTCATCCCTGTTTCTAAAACCCGCGTTTCGGTCCCCACATTCGTACCATACCGCTCCCCTCTTTATCCGTAGCCACTAAGGCCCCTGCATCCATACCATATTCTCTGCTTCCTTCAACCTCTAGCTTATCTGTTCACGTACCCATTAATGCCACATCGTCCGATGATATCCTCGAATCGTTGCTCTTGGATAATTCTATTGAGAAACCCGGTTTCACGCGGAAACCCCCCCATATAAGGAAATTTTGCAGAAACCCAGAGAAAAGGTTGGCTAGGAACCCACTTACGGCACTGGCAATCGGCGAGCAGGGTCTCAAGGTTGGATGTGCTCATTTTGCCTGACACTGAGACATGAATGCTTCCACACGCAAAGCAAGCCTGCCCCCATCTATTCATGTGCCCAAATACTGTCTTCGGGGGGTCCTGTTGTTTTCTCCTTGCAGCCGAGGTACCGAGGCATGCCGGCATCACGGCAGATAATGAAGCTCCGGCAAGCGCGAAATGAGAATGCGGCTGGATGGTTCAGTGTTTGTAGAACTTCCATTTGACACATAGAGGTTCAAACATACTGACAGAAATTCTGGCTGGGTGGCCCTGCCTTGGGGCTGATCAATGCCGAAAATGATTCAGGAGCAAGATGCCGTTTACTCAAGGTTCACCGTACAGCGATCCAGTTATAAGTCTTCTCCAAGTGAATCTGACACTTAAAAGCCTCACAGACACATTTGCCACAGGAGGCAACATCTCGGCATCACTCGGCAACACCTCCGGCACCTGATGGGTTTCTCGGAACCCGGGTTTCCAAATAAGGATGCTGGAAACCGGGTTTCTGAATAGAATTATCCGTTGCTCTTGTCGCCCATCCTGTCTCGCAATGTCTTCGCCGCAGAAATATCCGAACTCCTCAAATCGTCAAGTCTCACCATATTCCTGTCACCGCGACATTGACTGTCAGAGGTGCCCGCCATGCAATTATTTCGCATTTAATCACAGATTCGGGACTTCGTCATATGAATCATCTCAACCTTCGTCCGATAAACGCAAATTTCCCTGCGCTTGTACCCGTGGTGTATTGAATCCCCACAAGCAATGTCTCACCATGTGCTCAGTGTCTTGTTGTCCTCGGCCGCTGAAAGATTTCTTAATAGCCATGTCACCTTGGTATACAGGTCGCTGGGCCTGTCCAATTCCTCAAGATCCCATCTATCTGCGGAACTCGACAAACGTCGCAGAGCTCTCGTCAGCGATCATAACCCACACATACAGTACGGCCAGATCGATATTTATTAACTTGGATCATATACCGAAGGGTACGTTGTTGTCCTTGGCGCATGCACATGGATTGGAAGTGCCTGGGGACGCCAATGCAAGTGCTCTGCGTTGATTCTATCGCGACTCACATTGGAATGGATACTGCACTTCGTGTGAAGCCCTGTCTTCACTGGCTTGTTCTTCCATTTCTTTGCAAAGTGAATCTCAAAATCACTTCTGGTTCTGAAGAGCCCTTACTCGTCTACAAATGTACATCCTGTGCCAATTTAGACATTTCACACCACACACTTATGGCGTCCATTTAGACTCCCACGCACCACAAACTCAAATTGCTTCCAGGAGTCGTTCCCCGTTTGAGAATTCCAGCGCGACACTGCGGCATTTAAGCTGAGCAGTTGGAATTTGGGAGGGTCCATCCGGAATCCTCGCTCGTACGGGTCCAGACAGCACAATTTCCGCGTCGCGGACCGTCGGTAAGCTACTCGTACTGCCGCCTGTTCAATACTAATTTTTTGCAGTTGATCACTGGAAATCGTTGATCAGTCATTATATAGCCTTGTCAAAGGCGCCGAAGGAATTTATTTCGCTCGTTGATCTGCTCTGGCTTTGACACTGTAATTTATTTTCGTATACCCATATCCTGTGGCATCTTTAATATCTGTTCAACATACCCGTAACGAATATTCTGCGATAGTGTTTGCTGGACTCAGGATGTCCCGACCGTGCGGGTCTGGAAGAAGGTACCAGGGGTGCCCGGATGGGCCTTGGTATGAGTCATTGTCGGACGATCCAGATCTCATTTGTGGTGCTTCATTACAATGTTGGTGGAATAGGTGTTGCCGGTGAACACGGTCACGCGAGTACATGGTTGCTCATTCACCACGTACCGCCATTAAATATTCAGGCGGAAAGGATCGATGATGTCTTGCAAAGGGCCAGGGATACAAGGAGTTACCGACTTCAAGGAACAGGGGTCGATTGTGAAATGATCCAGCCTGTATAAAAACACATCTACCTTCTAATCCTTATTCCTTCCCATAAACATGGCTTTCCTTCGCATTGGTGATCTTTTGTACAAACAGGATTTCAAGCTTGGACCAGAGAGCCGAACAGATCGCGACAACGGGGATCATTCTTTCCATGCGACCTGTTTCCTCTACGGGGGCACTCCGTTTCAAGCCATTATACTTGGCGTTTTGAAGAGTGTCGTACGGCTGAATGACACCGATAAGGTGAGCGTACGCATATCCCATATCTGTTCAATCCGGCTTATATATTTCAGATATTTATACTCGGTCTCCTGGTGAAAAGTTTTGGGTAGGATTTTTGCTGAACAAGAGCAGTCCCTCGCGAAGGTGGTCGAGGTGTACCGTGGATGCAAGCCAAGGGTTCGTTTCCGTCCACATTGTTTATTTAATTCTTTTTTAATTTTGTGACGACACACACAGACTGCAATCTCGGAAAAAATCTGGGACGAAGTAATGACTACTACTGTACTAGCGCTCTCACCAAGATGTCACGTGCTCTTCATTGTGCGTGGTTAGGTGTTGGCCTAGTCACAGACTGAGATCGTGAGCGCCAATATTTGGAGACATGCATGGGCCGAAGCTCGAAGGACAAATCGGGGATTTGATGCGGTGCACGGTAGTCATGCAGCTCGAGTGCTCGGGAGATAAGGGATGTGAAGTCTACGACAGGGTACGTGATTGCACTTGAAAAAGAATTAGTCTGATGGTGCCCTCAGATATATCGTTTGAAAGCGAACCTCACCAAGAGGATACGATAAAATTGACTCGCTGTATTTTCCCAGAATTACCGATAGTATGCGTCTATGCCTGAATAGACTGCCTGACTCGCGTCTCTGCAATGTTACGGGTTTTAGAAGCGTGATTACAAGTTCGGTTCAATCTTCGTCCCATTTGAGTTGCATTTGAGTGAAAACTGCAGGTGAGCATGCCGTTGAGTGACATAGCGGGCATTGCCGCGCAGCGGGCTTCACAGTTTATGTGATAGAGGAGAGGGTGGGAGTCGGAGAGTGGAAGAAGGCAAAGGAACATCCCTTTTGAGCGGATGTTAAGCGGCTGATCGGGGAAGTCGAAAATAGCAGAGTGGAGCGTCCAGCTCTCTGGATCGAAGTAATTTCTGATGAAGGCAAACCCCGAAAATTAAATGGAACTGAGATACACAAATGGGAGCTGCCGGCCAGAGCATGTGAAAAATGGAAGAAAATAACCTGTAAGGAACAGCCTCTACGCGACCGAGAGAACGGTAGAACGGAAAGAAGCGGTGGCGTGCGAAAAGCAAACAGGAGGAGGAGGAGGATATATTCCCGCTACCGTAAGGTACGGGTCTTAGCGAGCATGATTTTTCGATTTTGGCCGTGCATCACATTTTCGTCAGCATCTTTCGCGTAATCTGCTTTTCTTTCTGCCAAAATGTGGCGGCTTGCGCCGGCCGGTTCTCCTGCCGATGATTGCCGAGGCCGACATGATAATCTTGCTGACTCGCTCGTCGGAATGTTATCCGAGGCCTGGGAAGCTCCACCAAAAGGTTGTCCGAAAATTTCCCGATTTTGGCCTCAAAAACCTACCGTTCCGGAGGGTCGTGACATGTCACATAGGTGATGCCGCCGACAAAAAATATGTCACACCCAGCCAAAAAAAAAAATTCCGGGAGTGGTAGGTCTCAGTAGCTCTTCGCGGTCAAACTCATTGACCCGCGCACAAACGGTCAAGAAGGAAGTGTTTTCGGGAGGCCGAGGATAAGATTTATAGCCGCTACGGGGTCCGCCGATGAAGGCAAAAGTGCCCAAAAAGTGCCGAGATCCCCTCAAAAACCTAAAGTTCGGACAAGGATTGCGAGATTTTGGCCTCAAAAACCTAACTTTCGGACAAGGAAATGGCCCATTTTCGACCTCAAAAACCCAAATTTTCGGACAACCCTTTGGTGGAGCTTCCCGGGGCCTGTTATCCGAGAATTAGCTCAACACTCTCTTTCCTGCCAATATCTCCTCTCCATAGTCCTGTACTCCAGCGCCGTGCTCTGACCTGTCTGGGTCATCGCCTGTCAGCCACAATGTCTTGGCCAACCATTCTGCGTACCTGGACAAACTTGGGTATTTTATTTGAAACTGTTCTACCTGCCAAATCCCTTCGCAAAATAATCCTGTGTTCCATTCAGTTCCTCTTTGCATTGGAATCACTGTGATTTCAGGCCATCTGTATCCACTTGCATTTTTGCTCGCCGACGTTCTCCCTGCTTTTGGCTTGCATCCTGCTCCTTGGGCTGGGTTTTCTAGGCAGACTTTGTGCATTTCTGCCATGTTGTAAGTGTATTTTCTGACCCCTTCGAGCAGTATCCACCGGATTTTGTCCAAATTGCTGTTGGATCACCTGCGTCAACCTTGCATTTTTGCACTACATCTTCCCGGCGTTCCCTTCAAAAGTTCGTTCCAGGTGTTTTGATTCCTCCCCTGATATGGTACATAATCTAGCTGAAAGGCCTGGGGATCTCCACAGACAGGACTGTGTCGAACAGAGCTCCTTTCATTCCTTGGCTGGACCTACCGTACCCAAATCATTGGCTGCCCTGGAAATATAATTTCGTGTCCGGTCCTTTTCGATGCCAGAGATCGTGTGACTGCGATTATTGATACTTATCTGCAAAATTTATGTTCAATGGCCAAAAAACTCAACCACAGAGAAAAAACATGGCTGCGGAAAATTCCACAGAACAGCGGTTTTCATGTTCATTCATGTTCGGTGCATCCTGGTGAGGTATGCGCCGTTCTGAAATGTATTTCTGGTAAAACGTGGATTGCACCGTGAGGCTGGTTTCGGTACACATATGATCGTGGATTTATATATGCTCATTCCTCCAGACTTTGAAATGTTTCTGGTTCACACCTAGTATACAATGTTGTCCGTGAATTTTAACTAAGCATGAGCATCGAAGTCGTCGCATGGAGAACAATAATGGAACTACGAAAAGTTAATTTGAAGCTTCGCAGGTTTGCGCAGAAGGTGTATTTATACACAGTCGAAGTACAGAACTTAGCACGTGAATAAAATTATAGCGCGACTCCGTGCAATTATGATAGTCATCTCGTTTATCAAGTACCCCTTATACGCCGCAACAATAGAAAGGCAATTTTAGCTGCAAAGGTTACTGCGACCCAATGCGAACTGGTCATCGCCTGTGCATCGACTGAGCGAGCTTTAGGCCATGCTCGAATTAATTTTATATTGTCATTTGCCCAATGCCAGCTGGTCGACATACGAGTGTCAACAATCGGAGCAAGCTTTGGCCGGTTAATAAAATACCCATTTAATGCGAGCATAGTGTTGACCCTGGTAGCGGGCCGTGCCGCTCGTCGGCCTTACCACCTTATTATACTGACGCGGCCCCACAATTGGAACAGGTGCATACTGATACGAGGCATCTGCTTAATATACGAGGTATCATGATTATCCGGCGGGCATTATTACATTATGTAACCGAATCTGAATGGGAATTTATCTTCTGACTCAGAATCAGAGTCAGCAGCATCCTCGATCCTGACTTTCTTCTGACCAGATCCAATTCGGAAACCTCCAGCTTTGTGTCCTGTAGCATTCTTACCACCTTTATTTCGACCCATGGCTACTGGGCGAGGGAAAGGACAAAAGGGATCCGATAGGGCTGTGGGTGTATCATTTATGATCATTGTCACTCCCTAATGGAGGCTAAACTGATAATCATCAGCAATTCTACCAAATTGGGACTAAAAATGATGGTGGGAATGCTTTGTCACCAATAGTCCAAATCGGGCACTAAATGTGTTTCAGACAATGCACGACGGCCCCAAAGAGACGAAATTTGCGTGAGAATGTTGAAATTTCGGGGGTGTCACGCTCCGCCAGGGCCTCTACCGAAATGTCGAATAGGTAAAAGAGGTCACGCGTCTGTCGATTTGATCGTAATAGTACAGTAGCGCCGTCCTGGCTCCCTTTTTCACAGCCTCGTGGGACACATGTTTCTGGTGTCAGATCGGCTCTCATTTCCACCTCCCAGACCTGTTCTTGGCGGGTGGGATCTACCTTCCACAGTATGCGGCGCCAAACTTCCCTTCATAATTTCCGGAATACGCTCCAGGACTTCGGCTCAACCTCCGTTTTGCGCCGATTGGCCGGCTTTACATACTTCTTGTCGCCATCTAAAGCCCATTCGTGGCAAATGATCCACTGGTATGTCCAGACGACAGACGGCTTGCATGGACGCGATCAATCGATAGCTCTGTTCAATTGAAAAACAAACACGTGTTGGTGTTATTGTTGGACAGAAGCGATAACCAACTACAAGTGTTGGTGTTATGCACGCGGCAAGAACTATATAGACCTGGGCAGTGGATACCTCCATCTACCTGCCCATCTGTATGCTACAAATCATGCAGAACAGTCCCAGAAATGTATGTCTCTCTTTTTTTGGAAACACACCTTGATTTTTGACCGCCTCAGACGGATATCAATAGCAAGGAGAACCAGGAAAATGTCTCTGAGCCCGGTGTGAGATTCGATGTTTGCCCCAAGATTTGAATATTCTAATAATATATAATAGTTCGCAGAAGACGAAGCTCTGGATCTCTTCAATACTGCTCATCAATTGATGCAAGAGTTCAAAGTTGCGGTCGACATTTCCAGCCTTGACACGGTTATTTTACTTCTGGAATGTGCTTCTTATGGCTGGCCTCCTGCGGACGTGGGATACCGGAAATGTTTGCATCTTCTGGCAAAGTCACTACTCATTCGTTTCATATTTACCACCAATGACAACGATGTCGCCTCCGCTGTGCAAATTCGCTGTGGCGCTGTGTTCGGCTCCACATTTCCAGTTCAGCATCTCTTTAAGGAACATGTATGTCAATTTATCTATTATCTCGACGTTGCCTTCGTAAATGACCACTCATCTAGGTTCGGGATGCTTATAATGCAGAGGATGACGTTGAAGAAATATTGGCCACCGCTGAAGTCATTCTGAATGACCTCTTGAAAGCGTGGTCCACAAATGCCCTGGACACTATTATCCTGCTCTACCAGGAAGCAGTGAAAGCTCCACAAACTCATTCGCGCCGAGTTCAGATTCTGTGGGAGCTCCCCGAAGCACTCTTAATTAAGTTCTACGTCGATGGGGAAAGCGCGTGTGCCGACGAAGCTGTAACATTGCTGAGGGAAGTGCAGAAAATCAAGGTCAACCGATCAATCGGTGTTTGCGCCGCCCTCATTGCCCGCTATGACGAACCCGAAGGAGGATCGCGTCTGTTGGAAGCCAGAAACTTGTGCTTGGAAATGGGCCGTAATCATAACAGGGGCCGAGAGCTGGCAATGACTGGACAGGACTTTCTAAGACTATTTCAGACGAACCACGATCCTCAACATTTGGAAGCGGCAGTGAGGACATGGCGGGAGGCTGAATCAATGTTGATCTGGGGAAATGAAGACCGAACTACAATCCAGATCAATCTTGCGAGTGCGCTCCAGCTATTGTTCAGAAACAACGGGGATTCCATGGTGCTTGACGAGGTGATAGAGATGGGCAGAGAATTAGTGGAGCTGGATTCGACACCGGAGCAGCGTGACGTCATCCTCAACACTCTGGCAAATGTAATTCAAGCCCGCTATGACCAATGCGGCGATAGCAACGACATGAACGAAGCTATCAAGTTGCATCGGGAGTCTCTAACGCTACGCCAGGAAACCGTAGCACGTCTCTCAACAATCTAGCAAATGTGCTACAAACACGCTGGCAGGCAACCGGGGACCACAACGATATTACCGAGGCTATCAAGCTATACCGAGAAGCCCTCGACCTTTGTGATCCCCAGGATCCGGAGCGTGGCATGTATCTCAACAATTTTGCCAGCGCTATTCTGCGACGTCAGGACAGTCATGAGGACTCTGACCTTGTCAAAATTGAACAAACCATTGAGCTGTTCAGGGAGATTCTCCAACTTTGTCCTCCTCCTCATCCATACCATTATGGCGCGCTCAACAATCTGGGAGTTGCACTCAGGAGCCGCTTTAAACAAAAAAGAGACCCGAAGGATATTGACGAGGCGATAGAAAAGTACAGAAAAGTATTAGAGCTTCGTCCTTCCCCCCATTCAGGCCGCGACATGTATCTCATCAATTTGGCGGAAACACTTCAAATGCGGCTGACATCACAAGCAGATCCTCACGATCTTGAAGAGGCTATCACGCTCTGCAGGGAAGCAGCTGTCTACCCGACTTCTACTCCACTCTCGCGCTTTTCCGCCTCCAAACAGTGGGCGGAAATCGCCTTCAAGAATGGTCATAGCTCTCAATTGGATGCTTATCGGGCAAGCATAAATCTCCTTCCAGAGCTGGCGGCATTTGACCTCGACATTAAGTCTCGTCAAGACATGCTGACGAGAGCCGAGATCACCTCTTTAGCATCGTCTGCGGCAGCCTGTGCAGTGGACCTTGGGCATAACAATCTTGCAGTGGAATTTCTGGAGGCCAGTCGCTCAATCTTTTGGGCTCAGGCCCTGCAGCTTCGCACGCCGGTCGGACACTTGATGGAGGTTGAGCCCCAGCTTGCGAATCAATTGAAGCAGATCTCACATCAGCTGGAGGAGGTTGCCTTTCGGAATACCTCGAGAACTATACCGAACTTTACTCAAGCCCAACTCATGTCAATCGAGAACGAGGGAGTGAGAAGTCGCCGCCTGAACAAAGAGTGGACAGAAACCGTGGAAGAGGTCAGAAAGCTGCCTGGGTTTGCCGACTTCCTTCGGCCTAAATCCATGGCTTCACTGCGGGAGGCAGCAGCATCTGGTCCAATTGTTGTTTTACTCGCTGGAAAATCTACTGGTACGGCGCTCATTGTAACATCGTCGGAGGATGTGCAATGCGTTCAACTGCCTGAGATGCATCTCTTAATGGCGGAGGCCTATGCGATCCAAATGCGCGAACTATCGATGCAAGGAACGATCGAGATAGGTAATTTTAATGCAAGTACCAACAAGAGTGCCAATGCTCCCAGTTGGTTCAATGTGAACAGTCGTTTATATGGCGGACGGGAACGCACCGGTACCGGCACCGTTACCTCGGACCTGGTTCTTCAGGTTCTCCTGAAGTTTCTCTGGACAGACGTGGTGAAACTCGTGTTAGATGCGCTGAACCTGAAGGTATGCCGGTAAGAATGTCGACTATGTGTTGCGCTGAATTTGATGTAGAAATCAAACAAGCCTCCGAGGCTCTGCTGGTGCCCGACGGGACCTTTTGCCTTTCTTCCAGTTCACGCAGCTGGATTGCACTACGACGACCCGTCTGAATGTGTTTCACATTATGTTATTTCATCCTACACACCGACGCTCACTGCTTTGCTTAATCGTCCCTCATCTACGGAAAGTACCTATCAGTTCAAAATGACGATCGTCATCGATCCCAACGCTCCCAACTGCGCACCGCTCCCAGGAACCGGGGAGGAATTGGCGAGAATAATGGATCATGTTCCAGCCAATTGGCTGACAACCCTGCTTAGCCCCACTGGCCACCAGGCGTTGGCACACCTTCGACAATCATCAGTCGTGCATCTTGCCTGCCACGGAATCCAAGATCATCATAACCCACTAGATAGCGGTCTCGAGCTGTCAACTGGGCGCCTCAAAGTGTCCGAGATTATGCGGCGTAAAGATAGCAGTGTGGAGGAGGTTCTAAGGGGCTCATCCCTGGCCTTTCTCAGTGCTTGTGAAACTGCGAAAGGCGATAGCAGGACGCCCGATGAAGCTATGCATCTTGCAGCAACTCTGCTCTTCGCGGGATTCCATAGCATTGTTGCGACTATGTGGTGGGTATTCACTCTTCATGACAGCGAAAGAAACACAGACTGAACTTACATGCAGGACGATGGAAGATCAGGACGGCCCCAAGGTTGCGGACGCCTTTTACGAGTATCTGTTCAAAAATTGTGACTCGAGTTGCGACCCTCCTGTTCTTCCGGATCCGGCAAAGACAGCAGAGGCGCTCCATTTTGCGGTGGAAAAACTGAGAAAAGAACCAGGTGTGAGCTTCAGGCGCTGGGTACCATTTGTGCATTATGGGATGTAGTTACGCTGTCATCCGTTTTTACCCTAGGTCGTGCATAGATGTACTATCATGTCCTGTGATTCGGATAATCCGGTTTCCCCGTCCTCCCTCTGAACTTTGCTCTATGGAAACGTCCGGAATTTATTCTTTTTTTTTGGGTGGTACATCTGTCCATTAGGACAGTCAGTAGTGAAACAACTAACAATTGGCTAGCCTCTCATAACTGCTAACTACGTAAAGATTGGAAGGTGTTTGACCTCCGGAGAAAATATAATGAAAGTTCACTGCCCAGGGAAATGCATTTCTGCACGAAGCGATTAGCAACAGTGTGGGGCTCTGAGCCTATCTGTTTCGACCTCGCCGGCCTACTGGCGGCGAAGGAGGTAGCGACCTCTTTGGCTCTATATCCACTAAAACCCGGGGTAGTCGTAGCCAGTTATCTGGCAATTTTTTCTCATCCTTAAGCGTTGAGCTCCAGCTTTGGAGTACCAGGAGAGGTTTGAGTGAAAACTGTTTACCGTAATTATGGTGGTTTGTCAAAGTACAGTCAAGACCAAGGCGTTGGTTGATGGTAAATAGCCATTTGTTGTGAATCTCACTTGCGGGCATGGGTAGCCCACCATTGCCAATGACAGTCATTTCTGACCTTCCAAATGAGATAAAGTGACTCAGAGATCAGGATCCTGTATAGTCGTGTTGCACCAGGTAGGTGGCGTCCTATATATCTATGGCTGGATTCAGAGCTCTGAATCCCGGATGTGGCTGTGCTCTAGCGTCTTCCGAACTTCCCAATCAGTGGCTCTGGTCGCATATTTTGCGTTTCCGCTCTAGGAAGTGATGCCATCAAAATATTTTATATATAAAAGGCAATCGCAAACATCATATCTACCTCCTTGAATTTTTTCGAAAAATTTCTGATACTTTATTTCCCACCTGTTCATCTCGGAAGGCCAAAAAGCACAGCCACTGGTTCGGACGCTAGTAGAGCACAGCCACATCCGGGATTCAGAGCTCTGAATCCAGCCATAGATATATAGAGTACCATACAGTATCATTCATCTGGCCAATTCAAGTCCAGTTCCCATGGGATAATCGGTAGGTGATCTCGGCGTTGGATGCGTTTCGGCGCAGAAGCAAGCGCGGAATGACGGGTCGATGGTCCAAACCTGAGGAATAGAGAAAACCAGAGGGAATATGTTCGACGAGATGTACTAGAAAAGCGGCTGCTGAGCGAGACATAGGCTCCACGCGTCGGACTGGAGAGAGGAAGATGGACGGGAAGAGCGGCAAGGCAGTTGATCCGCCCGCCGATCAACACAGCCACGCATTACTTCGATCTTCATCACGTCTTCATCCAAACTTTTGCGCGCCTGAACCATGAAGTTGGGACGGTACTACACTACAACTCCTAGTTCTGTGCTAGTCCAGAAACACCTCTACCCAGATTCCAGATTGTTGGAAGGTTGGCAGTCACACAGGGAGTCGCGCAGAGCAGGGATATATATGCAAGAACGGTACGGGGGGTACAGGTGCGAGGGGGGATCAAGCTACAGCGACGAGACGACACAAGATATATAGTCCAACGGTAACGAGGAAAGGCGCCAAGGAGACGAGGACGACGGAAAGGGGAGAGGATACGGTAACGGTGAAGGACGCGTGACAGGCCCTATTTCAACACTCCCACTGGCCGGTCGCGCGTCCTAAGTATACAGAAAAGAAACAAATAATTAGCGAGAGGGAACGATGGTGAGAACAAGATGAAAATAAACGGAGCAAATGCTCCCACTGGAGCGGAAACATGTTAGAACGAGTACGTCTCGACGGTGTTCGCAGCAGCGCGAGGAGCGGCGGAGACGAGCGGCCCAGGCTCAGGGCATTCTGTCTGGAAATGGCCGAGCTTCTGGCACTTCCAGCAAGTAAGGCGGGATTTATCGCGGAACGCACGAGCGGCTAGCGCGGACGTCTCGGGGAAAGGTGTGGTAGAGAATTCGGACTCCTGCCGAACTTCTTCGTTCAATAAACGGCCAATGACAAACTCGAGGTCGTCCTTCTCAGCATGTGAATCGAGGGTGACGAGTAGCGTGTCGTAGGTGGGGGGAAGGGACATGAGGAGGGTAGCGATGATCTGAGCGTCCGAGGGCTTGTCCTTGTAGATGCGGCCGAGCTTCTCAGCGTGTCCGCGGACGGCTGCAATGTGAGGGCGCATGGTCGAGGTTTCGATGGGCTTACGGAGCGCGTAAAACTTCCTCCACATGGCCACCACGCCGCCCAATCCCGAGCTCTGGTGCGTCTCTCTCAACCTTTCCCACATCCCCACCGGATCCTCCTCGAAATCGCGGATGTGCGCAAACTGGGACGGGTCGAGACGCGAAATAATGGTGGCGGTGGCGACGTCCCGCTTGGCAACCCAAGCCTTCACGGCCTTGGCATTGTCGCTGCCCATCGGGCGGAGGTCGTCCCCCAGCGCAACTGCAAGCACACCTTTCCTGCGCATCTCTGCACGCGTCTCAAACTCCCAGTCATCATACAACACATCATCCTTCAGCTTCGTTCCACCTTTCAAATTTCCAGTCGGTTCCATCGTAACTCGGTGCGGGCGCGTTCAGCTGCGCTTGGCAAGTCGTTCGGTCGGGGGTGGCAAGCAACACAAGCCTCGTTCGGTTACAGTTCGGGCCAGCAACACTGGCAAGCGTTCACGGTTCGGTTCGGTCGGTGCTGCTCCACAGCGAGAAAGACAGGGGTAGACAAGGGGTAACAATGAACGAGACTAGATCGTGACAAACGCAGGGGGGTCGGGGCCCATAACCTGTTGGAAGGTTGGCAGTCACACAGGGAGTCGCGCGGAGCAGGGATATATATGCAAGAACGGTACGGGGGGTACAGGTGCGAGGGGGGATCAAGCTACAGCGACGAGACGACACAAGATATATAGTCCAACGGTAACGAGGAAAGGCGCCAAGGAGACGAGGACGACGGAAAGGGGAGAGGATACGGTAACGGTGAAGGACGCGTGACAGGCCCTATTTCAACGCAGATTCCTCGCTCTCCTTGCACATATCCCGCCTCCCTGCGCTTCCCTTGACCGGAGGCCTCGCGAACACCTCGTACTAGAACCTGAACGCCTTCGGAGCGAACTCCGGCACTACTATCCGCGGCGCTTCCATCGCACATCGATGCCTTACTCTCTAACCTGCCCAGGGTGATATCCACGGAGAGTGCGCTGACCTCGAGACATCTGCCACACATTGATTTCTAACGGTCATTCCCTGTTTTCGGTTGCACCGATTGGGCATGTGCCGATACATGCGGTAGAGAGTCTGTGTTTCACTGTTACAGATTGGTTACAGAGGTACATTCGTGTTCTCAGTCTTGTACGGGAAAAATAACGTCCCTTGCGCATAGGACATAGGACTCGCGAGTCCTGATCTCTACCACGTTTCGCTTGTCTCTCGCCTTCAGCGCATCCGGCTCAGTTCTCTCCCACCATGGACCGTCTCCCCCACGGGCAGATACCGCGCCTCGTACCGTAAAAGCCATCGCTCCGCACGATAACAGCTTGCAGACGAGCGTTGGCTTGTTCATCATGTCCACTTGATTTTCTTCGCAGTCTGAGCGGCTCTCCCAAACCTCTACGAGCAGTTTTAGCCCGTGCATCAGCCGCCTCTCCTCGCATCCGCTCCGTCTCCTCCTCATTTCAAGATTGATGGCCACCACCTGCGGTACGAGCTCCACTATCGGCAGGCGTACAACCACCACTACCATTCGTCGGCGCGGTGCACTTGGGAGAGATGTTTTTGCCCGACATTTCCTGTCTGGAGCTGCGTTTACCAGTAGCGCTCCCGTTGCGTATGCCCGCCACACGAGAGCCTCCGAGCTGCAGCTATAGCAACGCTTCTCCCTCGGAGACGGCGCATACGCGGAGAGGTATCGGGGCTACAGCTCACTCTCCGCATCGTCCCCCGCCCGCGTCGCATTGCTGATGTCGTCGATATACCTGAACGGCATGGAGCGCGTTCGCGGGACTGCAGCTAGGCCTTCGGTGTGCTGGGGACGCGAGTCGCGCCGTGTGGTGGGTGAGGGTGGCGACTCGTGGAGGCCGCCCATCGTAGCGGAGATGTACGACGCGTGTCGGCCGCCACTGTATAACAGCCGCCGAGCATACCTCTTTTCGCAAGCTCCCTACCTTCCCTGGCCCCGGGAACACTGCGCGATCGTCCCAGTACCTCGACATCGGCCTGGCTGGAGCGTAGCGCTCGGTGGAATGAGAAGATGGCGGTGCTGTGGAGAGGAAGACGCGGTACGTTCCCTTCCACTTCCCTTTGTGCTTGCGCTGATTATGCGTCAGCTCTGGGTCAGGGAATCGACGCTCTCCCTCACCTCGCCGTGCTGAAGCACCTCTGGCCTCCCGCTCCGCTAGCAACGCCTCCGCACACCACCTATGCTTTCCGATTCCTCCGTCTGCGCGAAGTCGTCGGTCTCACCCCGCTGGGGGGGTGTGAAGACCAAGTCGGCGTCGGGTGGGCACGTGGCATCAGCGTCGCGCGATAGTCGAGCATCTGCACGCACGCACGGTGGGAGCCGAAGCCAGGTAGCCACGGGGGCGTCGTTCACTGACGCGAGCCATACAGTACGGGAAGAATCTCATCGCCAGCGCTGCGGAGGTACCCTCCTGGCTTGCCGCGGGCATCGATTTCGACTCGTGGATCCCGCTCCCGTCATCCCACATCCATCGGTACCCGACTACGCCTCTTCCTCCCTGTCCACCGATGCCTGCACGCCCTGAAGACGCCCCGCGTCCTCCTCTGTCCCATCCGTTTCCCCAGTTCTCTCCCCACACTCGTCCATCCCCGTGGTGGTGTCTGTCTGCGGGCCGCGGATGGTGCTTCGTACATCCTCCCGTGAGTAGGTCGCCCTCTCCGCGTGTTCTTGTGCGTTCTTGTCGAGGCTGCGGAACGGTGGGCGAGTGCCCTGGACTGCGAGGTGCGAGAGGAGAGGGAGAGGGAGAGGGAGATGGGACGTACGTCTGCGAATCAGTTCCAATGGATGGATAAGGTGCAGAGCCTTGCGGGTGCTGCTGCGTCCGTATACACCACCGCGGATGTCGACATTGCTTCGAGTCTACATGAGCCGCGGGTCCGGTCCCAGTGGATGTCGATCGGCGCGATGGGCGCATTGTTCTCGCAGTGCCGTTCGTCCTCGACCTGCAATCCTCTTCGAGTACGGCACGCAGCGGGATGGACGAGCGGCGACCCTGTCGCGCGTGGGCGGGTAGACTTTTGGGGCACTGCGTCCTGCACGCTGGGATGGGCCCGGGGATTTCTACCTCTTCTTGCGACAGGACGCCGTTGCTCACGATTGGGATTTCTCCTCCAGTACCTGCTGTCACCTTGCGTGGGGTACGAGTTCTCGGTCCGGAACCATACCATCGTGCTTGTACGGCAGAGATTACTCGTACGTTCCTCGTCTTTGCCTGGTCGCGGTACAAGAACTGATAGAGCTTGCTTGGCATTCAAAAGATGATGCAAGATTTGCCGAGTCTTTAGATGGACTCTCTTCCTTCGCGCGATCCGACCGTACGAACGCGGCACTGCCCCTATGCTGCGGCTCCTGTGGTGTATACGCTGGCCCACCCATCTAAATACTCGTCAGAAGTCGAAAAAGGAAATAGAGCGTGTTTGGCCTTGTTAGTCTAGGGTGCCGACGGCTTCAGACTCACCGCCACATGTCATCCTCGCCTCGTCCCTTATCGAATTCTTGTCCAATCGACTTGCCAGTTTTTTTTTGGTTTGTGTTTAAGCCCGTCTCGCGTCCTGGGCGTCCTCCAACTCGGCCCAATGACAGTCTCATTCGTCCTCCGTGACTCGGACTCATGTCTTGGACCTGTCTCAGCCTTTGGAGCTTCATTGATCCTGCTCCGTAACCCTTTGCCTTGCGTTGCGCTGTCTGCTTCCGTTTCGCATGCCTTCTTTCTCGAACTGCGTCCATGGACTTTTTACACCACTTGTCCTACGCTTCGTGATCCAATCTTCGTTCCTTATGTTCTCAATGGTCTCCTCTGTATAAATGTTGCAAATAATGCTCAGCAGTTACAATTTTATCCCCAATAACTCGGCGGCAACTCCTCCGGCGATTCAACCGCCGGGGTCAACAGAGCAGCTAACTGCGCCTCTACACGGCGCAATCGCACGGTCACCGCTTCCTCGGTATGTGCAGCGTCCTGTGCATTGCTGGCTTGTGCTGCGTTTTCTTCTGCTGGGACGTCCGAGAAGTTTATCAACCGCGGGTTGTGAGTCCGCGCTGGAGCACCCTTCTCTGGCTGGGTCTCATCCAACGCGACTCCCTGCGCCATAGTTGTCCCAGCCACTCCGGCTTGCATTTCAACATCTGTCGCGGCAGCAACCTTGATTATGGACGGACTCCGCACTACACGTTGAACTGGCGACGCTGATTCGAGGAATGGTGCTGGGAACCTGCGTCCCCGAATCCGCTGTCGTCGTCTTCGGATCCACCACCACAGGAAAATGACGAGAACGACAATGAGGACGACGATCACCACGGACGCCGCTATAGCCCCGGCTGGCCCGCCGTTTCTGTTCGTTGGGCACGGTGAGGCACATACGGTGAGTGCGGAATATATAATTAATCACCTGTCCACGGTCTGGGTTGAGCCCGTGTTTGGGGATCCAGTTTCCTGAGAAGTCTGAGCGGGGGCGTGGTTGTAAGTTGCGGTGATGTTTTCTCCGGGGGAAGAACTTACATTGCTGGCGCTTGAACTGGGACTGGAGAGAGAAACGCTATGACTATCAATCAGAAGTGGTCGGGAGCAGGAAGTGCGGATGAACCAACCTAGTATGTGATGGTTCGTGGACGTCTGCGTTGGCATTGGTTGGGAGGAATGGGACCGTTGTGGTAGACTTCGCGGTCAGGGAGACTGATGGAATTCGGGAATCAACCAAGCTGAGCGAAAAGATAACGCGGACAGTATGAGGTGAGGGGCGGCGAAGCACCCGCCAGCCGGAACGGAGATAGAGAACTGATGCGATTAAAAAAGCTATGGGCAGCACGTACCGGTACCGCACAGACTAGCCACAAATTGTTGCGCGTTATCGAGCTCCGCGGCCTGGCATTCGCCTTGCACGCATGATAAAAAGTCGGAACGGAAGTTCGCATTGGTGCATTGGCAGGTGGTGGCCAGATCGCTGCGTCAATGAGTAAGTGCCAGGAACTAAACAATATAGCGACAAGGGGGAGGCAAGGGTACGCACGGACAAACTGCAGCCCCGGCTGCATTGTGGCATGTCGCGGCGCATTTACTCAACATAGAGCCTCGGGTGGTGACGATGGTCCCGGGAAGTGCCTCCATTAGGCTTACGGAATTGAGGTGTCTTTGCCTGCGTTGCCACCTGTTGGACGGTGACTGTGTTGAGGGGCTCACGAGGGATGGCGGGAGCATTGGAGGGGAGAGCAACGGAGGTGAAGGCAAGAAGAGAGGCCCGGCCTCCCGTAGGCCACACGTTGCGGCGATCTTATTTGAAGTTGATAGATTGCTGTTGGATCCAGACGACAATCAGGTCCTTGTTATGACCGGGCTCACAATTCAGAAGCCAAAGGATATACATAGTAGAGTGGTAAATTCATATTTTATCAATGCCTCAGTTGCATGACTGCAAAGTCGGTGACTCGACAGTTCCAGTACCAGTACTGGTGAAATACAGAGAGAGTGTGAATTCTCGAGTAAGATCATCGCAAGAGATCAAAGATGCGAGATGGTAGTGTCAGACGACCTTCCAGTGCTGGGATCAACTCAGGGCAGATATCAACTTGGGGCAGATCTACCTGGTGTTTGCGCGTCGTCACGAACAAGTACTTGGTTTTGGTGTCGATCTCCTAGGCGATGGATATCATTATGCGGTTGAACGGTCCCAGCGATTCTAATGCGCCTTTTAGCATGAATTCTGGTTCGGCTCACAAGTCGGCGATCAAATATTGCACTCAAATTCAAAGCCGAAACTGATGTTCGTGCGTCGGAGCTTGAATCAGAATCAAGGGCCGAATGCTGAGCTTAAGCTTAGAAACCCAGTAAAGTCGGGAGCAGTGGAAGCGGCATTGATCATTGTTCGTCACCGGTAACCAGTGGCTGCTGACCGAATTTCCAGTGGAATCTGGTGCACATCCGGCGCTGGCTGATTTCCATTGGCATTCAGCGTCATTCAACAGATTACAGTAGACTTCTATTCAACCGAACATTATGCTTGCCCCGCTCGATATTACCAGTTTCCACTGGGAATCGTCGAATTCCGCCGGATATTATTGTAATGCAGTGGCTTCCACCACGGCACACTGGATTCCACCGTGAGCGGAAAGCAGGTTTTGTTTACTGCTGGGATTGACATTCCACTGCATTCGAAATTGACTCTTGAGTAGTTGAGAAGAAATATTATACTCCCAACCAACCTAAAATCCTGTCGAAGATGTCGAACTCCCTGGGAAGTCAGCAAATAATATCAATCTCTTCCGAATGCCCTGTCTTTCAACCTGAATCATCATTGTATACACAAAAACTCCCATCGACGTTCACATATCCCGCAAAGCACCCTTTCAGCAGCGTATCCGTGTAATCCCTAGCTATCTAATCCTGGAATGTGGCGCCACATTCTCGGATTAGATGGATAGGCAATGGTTATCCTGTCGAAGCACCGGTTGGTAGCCACCAGAGTCTACCATTGAAGACACCATGATGATCAATGGTGCGATTCAGCCAAAAAAAAAAGGAAAGCATTATTCAGTTAACCGATTTCAACATCTGCTGACCCAAAGATACGCGTGAGATAAAACAAGATAAAACAGCCAGCAATAATCTTAAGTCTTGCGGACTATAACTAGTCCGGCAAAGAACGTCTCGAGAGCATAGTAGAAAAATCGGCCTCGCAACGGGTAAATTTCCGAGATCGAAGGTAGAAGTTAGAACGTAGTATATCTGTTTCCTCGTATCCGATATCTGCCCTTTGAGATATAACCCCAAATACACCACCCGCCCCAATGCGAGCGCCACTGCAACCAAGACGGCGCTCATACTAAACGCTGCCGCGCGCAGTGCTGGCTGGTGCCGGCGAGCTCGTACTCGGACATGTGGTAGGTGGCGAGGAGGGAGGGATCGGCGGCTGCTGGATCAGTTTGTTAGTATACAAGAGAGAGAGAAACATGAAGGGAATGATAAGGGAATGATAAGGGAATGAAGGAAGGGAAGGGGGGCAAGAAGGAATAAAGGAAGTAAGGGATGGAATGTAATGTCAAAAAGACGAGGAAGAAGAAAGAGACAACAGATCCCCGCAAAGTTCTCAAAGACATATTAAAAAAGACTCGGAACACACCAGGATTCCTCGTCTTCGTCCTCTCCGTCGTCATCTTCGCCCCGCCCGCCCCGCCCGCTCCTCCCTTCCCGCTATCCGCGATGTCCCCATCATCCGTCAAAAACATACGCGCGAAAGGTGCACGCCTACGTCGTCGTATCACATTGCATGGTCTCGATGGTCGAGGGTTCCTGTAGGGCGTCCGTCGTTCGAAGTTGCCTCCAAATGTTTGTATGGAACAAGAAAAAAGAAAGATAAAGGGTCGTCAGCGCGCGTTCTCCGAAATATGGGTCACCCGGAGGAACATGGAACGGACAGGAGCGATAGTGATACGAAGAAAGAAAGCCACACGCAATCGGGATGGGAGTAGCAGTCGGGAAGAAAAAGAAAAAGAACCGCGCACCTGCCCCGCCCACGTACACTCCGTTTTTCCGCACCACGGTCATCGCCGCCAGGTATTTCACCCTCGCGCGCGATGGAGATAACAGCGTGCACGATGTTGGCGCCGCTTGGGGTGTCGAGGTAGTTGTAGATCGCGACGCGCACCCGAACACCGTTTCCGTAGACGCCCAGAAATACGTTAGCGTCGGTCGTATGAAAGGCATGGAGGTAGGAGGCGGAAGGGCGGGAAGGGTAGGCGAAAGATCAGACGGGAATCGAGTTGGATAAGACGGAGAACAGAGACAAGGAACTGAGAAGGGGTCAGGAAAGTAAGTGAAAATGGAGAGATATCCGAAGCCGAGGGAGTGAAAGACGGAGAACGAATGCGGTCGAGCCCTCGGAGCGTACCCGTGAACGAGCCGGAGATGAAGCCGCCGCAGGAGCCCTGTGAGTGCGTTAGTGTCAACAAGCACGAAGTCCGGGACTGAAAGGGAGGAGACGAAGACATCCACGAGAGGGAAGGACGCACCGTATTCGGCTCAAGCATCCAACGGCTTCCACACGCTGCACGCATACACTGTGGCACTGGTTCAGGGAAATGGAAGGGCGCAAGATGAGTAAGAGAGAGAATGTCGCCGTCACCGTGGGATGGGAGGACAGATCATTATTATGCGCGCAAGTTATAGACGCAACTGGGCGGGACGGGGCTTGATTTTGGAATTCAGAATGGCGGGGAGAATTTAGCGCGATTCAGAGCGCCAAGTATATGGATTGGACGCATCGGGGGAAGGTTATAAGAGGAAAGAGGACTGCAGGTGCGACGGCAACGAGGGCACCGAAGATGGGGAAGGTCGAATCAAAGTGAAAGAAGGAAGCACGACAGATAACGCGGTAGATGCGTCACGCGTGCGTCCTGGCTGGGCTAGGGAGTCAAATGGAGTGACGACGGGATGGTGTGATCTCGCAGGAGTTTGTGTGAGGCAGATGCATATGGTGGGTGCATGGAACAGAGATCTGGGTCAGTAAGCCGAAGTGAACGAGGCATGATGGCGAAGAGGACGCGGAGTAGCGTTTAAAAACGAGATAGATAGTTTGTTGGGGAGGATCACCGCGCTTGAGAGGCAGACACCGCCTTGGTGCTGGACGTGCCAATGGAGTCTGAGTAGCGGTGCGGCAGCATAACGTGGAGCCACAGTGGGGTTCGAGCGTAGTCGGGTGCACTGGAGGCGAGAGGCAAGCAAAACGCGATGGAGATCGATACTAGCGAGTAATTCGAGGTGCGCGATGGACGTCATTTTCCCATGCAAGACTGCGGATAAGAACGAACCTCTGTAACCAATATGTAAGGGGAAACCCAGTCAATGCCCGCATATACACATGCAATCCATGTAACGGCAAAACTAGGAAGGACAATTAGAAATCAATGCGTATGAGATGGATTGGGACAGACCCACCTGTATCCGTGGTATAACACCGGAAAAATGCGGGAGTATATAGCGTCAACACCCAATTGACGGCGCGGGCAGTATTCTGCAGTTGTCTTCGAGGTCTTCAGGTACGCGCCCAAACGCCAGTAAAGGGAGGGACTAGAAAAGGCAGGAGGCCGGGTGGAGACACGGGCTGGAGTATGGCAGAACAGGTGTTGCAACGTAGTACTGACCCATAACTATGCCGTGTCGAGTCGCGCAAAGTTAGGATGACGGACAAAGTGAAGAGATTGCGTGGCTGTGTTGATCAGCGATCAATTGGCCTTGCTCTTTGCGCCCATCGTCGTTTCCTTACCCGACGCCTGGAGCCCCAGTCTTTGCCCAGGGCCCGCGTCTCTAATACTTTCCGACCCAAAAAATCACTGCTGGCTTCCTTTCTTCTTCGGATTCGGACTATTGACGCGTTCTGCAGCTGCGCAGAAACGCTTCCAAGTTCCAACCCGTCGACTTCCTGCATATCACCCCTGGATTCTGCCATCTCGACTCGAACGTGGGACTTGAGCAAGATAACCTGGTTCCTGATGGCTTTGCGGCTTCCTGCAGTTTTGTCACCTTCCCTGGTGCGTGGTAGTAGCAAAATCTCGTTCACCCATCCTCCTCACTGATATTTCGCGCTGTTCTACCCATTTGTTTTTTTTGAATGCACATTGAATCCCCCACGTGAGTTGTCCACCCTCGCAGATGTCTCCGGTGGATGCAAGCACGTGGAACGCAGCAACTCGCTAGGGGATGTTGCCACGTCCAGGGCTTTACCCAGCGATCTGCAAAGCACCTCTCTTTTGAGATGCCTCGTATCGTTACGTATCGGGCTGGACATAGCACCATCCGTGGCTGGTCGGCTTGCGCCCTGTATCTGGTCTTTTTCCGTTCAAGTGGCCAGGGTGCATTTATGGAGACCGTGTCTGTGGATGCACTGGTACGTCTTCGTCTTCCCAGATCTTCCCTCGCACTGACCTTTCATGTTACTTCCTTCTCGTGTGTTTTCGTCTAGACACCGTTGCGCAGTACATTCAGCCATTCGAGCAGATTGCGCCACAGCCGTCGTCGTCCCCACCCTCCAACTGCCTATACCCACCATCGCGCGTACCTTGTTTCTCCGGCGCAAGGAACAAGGGAATGGATGCAGGTAACACCCGGAGGTGTGTGCGCCGCCGATTTATTTTTGCGAGTCTATTCGATGCCTAATAGCCCAGTTGCCGCGTGAGTCTTCAGCTTCTGTCTGCGATTATTCGCGCGAGCCGATGGCTTGCCGTAATCCTCCTCTCGTCTGCGTCTCTCTTTCCTATGGCTTGTTCGTTCATTCTTTTTTTTCACGTTCCCCTGCGCTAAATCGTTCACTACTTTAGGCTTACTTCAAGTTCGCGTTGCGCGGTCCTTTCAAGCATGTTTGGAACACCGCTGAGTCAAAGTCATGACTCAGAATATCGGGAAATCTCGTAGCTACGTGAAGAACGGCATCGGATTCTTTCTAGTTGTATGTGGTGCGTGCGTTGGCGAGTTAGCTTATACCCGTTTCCCTGTCTTTGATATTTTAATTGTTCTGTTGTCGTTGCTCCGTGTGCTGGGCATGCACTCGAGCGTGCAGATTTTCAAACCGTGAAGTATTCTATGCACACATCCCGCAGCCCACACCGCGTCGCGGGCTCATTGCCTTGCTTATTTTTGAGCGGATGCGACAACGGCCTTTGTCATGTATGCTCAGTATTGCGTTTCGGTGCGTGCTTGCCTGCATTGTTGCGCTCTGATTCGTCTTTCTCCACTGATCTCTGGCTTATTTTCTGGCTGAGTTCTGAGGGAACCATTCGCACTTCTGCCTTTCTGGGTGTTCAACATGTTAAGCCTCTCTTGATCTTTCAATCCGGCCTCTACTTATCTTCTAACCCTGGTCAACCAAATGAAATGATGGGGCTGTGCAGCAACGAATCCCTCAATGTCATTTTTCAACATTCGTTAGGGCTTAAATACGGCAGCTGAAGTGTTTTTTTTTGCTCGCTTTTTTGGTCAAAAATCATAGCCGTAGGATGTCAGCAAGGGGGACAGTCGTTATTTAACGCTGGCCAGAGCTTGAATATGAAACCGCATGATACATATTCTGCTCGAATTAGAATGTCAGTGGGCCTCAGCGATTTCCATGTCTTCTATATTCCCCCTAGCCATCTGATCCGAGAACCTGAGTCCAGGTTCCCTCTTCTAAGGGGGTATTCCACTTAGAATAAATCCTGTTTCAGGCCAAAATGAGGGAAACCTTGAGTAAAAACGCTCCACGACCCGAAATCGCCTAGGTTATTTCAAGCAATTTTGGCCGAATCTCAGGGAACCCCGGGTCTTTTTAACGGGTTTTAGGCCAACCTCCCCAGAACCCCGGGGGGTTTGACTGGAATCCAAGCCCATTTCTTAAGCTATCTCAAGGACCCAATATCTGACCATGATTGCCTGCACCTCAGGTTGTCCCGCTATTTCTGAGTTCCACGGTTCTGCCCTGTAAAGAAGCAATAAACTAGGTTAATTTGGGACGTCTATGATACATGATTTCCCTCTGACATCTCATTAACGAAGTTCCCATGCCTTCCAGATCCATCTTCACCTCTCGCGCTTCGTTTCTGTATTTACCATCAATAAATTGTTCTGCTGCGCTCTATGCCCACGGCGTTGAGTCATCTCGCCTGCCGTCCCGTTATTCTAGGTTCAAACATGGAAGAAACCTGTTGTCACCTCAAAGCCGCCGACTCAATTCCCACAATAGCACCCGCAATATACAGTGAGAATTTCATCTGACCGCGGGGGTGTTGGAGAACCGAAAGAAGCCTCCGAATCCGATTCCGAAGAGACCTAAGGTTTTGGTCAAGATTTCGGCACGACATAGCCAAAATACTACAGAGGGCGGTGTCGTATATAACATATAACTAGTATCATTGTTTATGCCACTGACCTTGGACCGACAACCGTCTTAATATTAAATTTATTGATCAGCTGAGACCGCATACAAGCATCCTTGGGATTATATGGGTAGGAGAGGGGTCGGGAGCTAGAGAAAGCGATCCCGAGCTTTACTACCCCGCAGCATCCACTAGGCAAGTAGCAGCTCGTCCCCACAAATTACAAGCGGCTACAGAGAGCGTTGAATTATTACTATTTGGTCCGTTGTGTCTCCGTTTTCCAGTCTACTCTTCCATTTCTCGCCATTTTCAATAAATATATCTACCCGCTTTTGAACAGAACATATGGTAATTATGCCTCGACTTCCTTCCACCCACACGGATTCTGCCATGCCAAGATCGGGGCTTCTTTTTCCTGGGCCAAGAAGTCAACAATGGCACGGAGGATCAGGGGAATTAACGCACTTCTAAACAGTTCGAAATTTAGTCGGAATCGGAATCATATGGTATTGCGGCCTCGGCCTCGTCTCGGTCGTACCATAATTCGTCTATGTCCATCCCAGCGCGCCGCATCGCCTGGAATCTTTGCCAGACTGAATCAGATTGTGTTTCGTCGTCCTCGTCTCCGTCGTGCCATAACCCGTTCACGTCCATTCCGGCGCGTCGCATTGCCTGGAACCTCTGCCAGACCGAATACGATGCCAACCCTTCCGGTGTGATGTACACGCGAGTGAGTGAACGCATGCTTGTTGGCAGATTCCACCGAGACTCCACCATTTCACAAAGGGATCTATGCCCCACTATCAAGATTTGTCGCCCCGCATTATCAGGCAATCTAACAGACAGTGAGGTCAGGGCTGGACAGAGAGCCGTTGAATTGCTGGTGGCCTTCAAGACATCAAACTGCGGCGGGATGCGACTAAGCTCCGTCTTCGACGGACTACCGCGAGGGTGAAAAAGATTAAGCTCCAGATGGGTCAAAGTCGGAATACCTCGCAAAACGTCACCGAAGGCGGCCATTTCACTGAAACACCACCGTAGTTTGAGGATCTTTAGGTGACATCCAGATCGGCTAAGGAATTCTGGCACAGCAGCAAAGTGGAGGACAACTTCGAGACTTTCCAGATTCGGTGTTTCAAGAAAGCGCGAGACCCGGTCGTCCATCAGCACCAGCCGCCGCAAGCGCCGAAGCATCACGATGGGATCTGAGGCTGAGGTTATGTCGTAGGCGTGGACCGCGAGGTCGCAGTCTGTTACGTGGTGCAGTCGAGGCAGGAGTTCGAGAAGAGATTGTGTCCCGCTCTCGACGCCAACCCGCGTTAGCTGATGCCATGGGACTGAAAGCACCGGCGAGCGTGGTAGCAAAGCCTCCCGTAATTGTGGCGCAATGGCGAACATCATGATATTGTCGGTGTTTGGGGGATACTCCCGGTTAGATCGGGGGTTTACGACATGGAGGTGCTGGAGTTTGGCGAGGTTGCCCCGGATTTCAGGGATCGCAGGCAACATACTCGCGCTAATGTGAAGTCGTTCCCAGCGATTGCTGTGGCGAGCCAGAGGCTGTAGCAGTACCGTGTCGTCGTGGGCATGATAAATGTGTGACTGAAACGAAATATCCAACGGGAAATCGGCGGACAGCTCAAGTTGACTCTCCAATGCAGCGAGAGGGAAACAAATTTGTTGCGTGCCGCGAGCAATGCGGGTGGTGTCTATCTGGATGTGAGACCAAAGATATCCATAGCCACGAGCCACAGCCCTCCAGCGCTGGCAGATATGTGTGAGCCACCATGGCGCCATAGCACAGAGTGCCCGTGCACGGAGCGCGGCGCCGTGATGTCTCGCGAAAGATTACGCAGAGGATCTCAGGAAAGGCTCGTACTGCGGGTAAGGCTGAGTTGTGCGCGGTGATGGTCGTTTCCAAATCATGTATCTCTTGTTGTAGTGTGGAGTACTCTCGTTGCATAACCTGCGCCTCTTCCTGCAAAGCAGAGAACGCTGTCGTGACCGTAGCGAGCCTCTCAGAGAAGGTGGTGATATCCCCGAGCCCTAGGGCAGAAGCCTGCGCCGTGATGGCGGCCGCCCTCGCTCGATAGCTGGGGAGCCAGACGATCAGTGCTGTCGCAGCGGCTGCCTCCTGGGCACGCAAAGCGGAAAGTCGCTCTCGCGCTGTCACAGCGAAATCATAACTGTTCGCAACTTTTTTTGGTCCGGCGCCAGAGTTGTCGTCGGGGGATGGGGATGGGGATGTGACATGGGATGGATGCGGCTTGGGGGCACTAGAAAGATATGGAGACTGACTCGAATGGGCTCTAACGATCCCTACGCAGTCGATGGACAGAGAAGGAGAATTCTTCGGGACACTGGCTCTGAATATCAGTTAGCAGAATAGGATAGACAAGGCCCCGCACATCTCTAACGACAGCCAACGGCTAGCGCCTCTCACCAGTCGGATGGTGGCGAGCAGGAAGAAAAGTTTGATCTCATCTTTAAAATTTGATGTGAGTCATGATGAAAGTTTCGGACGCCAAACTACGGCATCGTAGACGGCGACATTAGGAGCATTCCATCACCGTCGGATACGTGATGCTCCCACGTTTAAAGCAGCTCGTGCTGGATGACGGCTGGTTCTTGCGCTGTCTGAAAACACGAAAGCTGGAATCCCTCGAAGTTCACAGGTCAATTGATTCTGTTCCACAATCCTCCGCGGCTCGCAGTGTCCCCTAAACGCACTGAAACTCCATTGTTGTTATCTCGCATTGGACGCTTTCCACGAACTTTTGCGTAACGTTCCAACTTTGTTACATCTGGAACTCGATTTTTGTATCGACTGTGATACTCCGTCCGAGGAAGAGCAAGCTCTGATCCTGCAGTACTTTCTTCCGCCATTTGTTGGGCCAGGGTGACACTGCCCAGGTTTCGGCTCTCAGTAACGCCAAATTTGGGTGGGTTTAGGTCGAAGTAGAGGAAAGAAATTGGACCGAGATTGGAGATCGATTGAAAATTCGGGGTATCAACATGTTTACACAGTGGAATAATAAACAGCACCCAACTTGAACCGTTTCCGACACAGAGGATCCATTCAACCACGCTTGGAGACCCTGGGAAACAATCAGTCGTGTGTGGCTGGTTTCCTATGTTTTCTCACCACGAAAGGAAAAAGGTTCACAGCAGAGACAAATACCTGCCAGAATTACAGTTGCTCGACGTAGGCCGCCGGCATGAAGCGTGCTCTATGCCCACGACTCGCCGTTGCCGTATAGTCGTAGTCAGTAACGCGCCGCAGTCCGGTGCAGCGACACGCGATAGCCACGAGGCTTAGGCCGAGAGCTGGTCAATAATTTAAGATTCAGACGGCTGTCCGTGCATGAGCAGTGGCAGAAATAATGATACGTGCCTGTTGTTCAAGATACCGCACTAATTCAACATTGGGACGGCTGTCGCTGCGAGGGCACTGGCAGGAATACGTGCCACAGGTTCAAGATACTTGTGTACTCAGCCTCGGCTGGCTGAACGCTAATTTAATATCGAGACAGTTCCGCCGGTGGCAGAAACAATAGCAAGCGCCAGTGGTTTGATTTCGATACTTGTGTACAGTATTATTGAATGAACGAATTATTGATGAACGGCACCGCATCACGCATGGAGTAGACAGAATATTGGATTTGAATTTACATGCGTTCAGTTGACTAGGGTTAGCGATAAGCTGGGCGGTACAGTGCGAAGTGGAAGGGAAACAAGAGGAAGGCCGAGGAAAGTCCACTCTCAAAATCCCGCTAGAATCGGAACGAAAAGAAAAGCGGATGCAGAACGAGGCCGAGGAGAGAGGGTTGGCGTCGAGCGAGCCCAGAACATCGACCCTGGGCCAATATATCAGTCTCGGGATCCGCGAGAAATTTCGAGGCAAGTATGAAGTGCGAGTGAATTCCACGAAGGTACGATGGCTGTGATGGCCGCACAACGCAGAAGCGGAAGGAAGGGGTGGAAATGATCATGAACCGCGGCAGTTCTCGAGCAAGAAACGAGGAGAAGCAAACACAGGAGAGCGATTCCGACACCCGCGTTTGAATACAGACGTTGGGATTTCTTGAATATAGCGTGTGCGGTATCTCGAGTTGCCTCCCGGATCGCGGGAGAACTGGGCGGCATATACTATAGAGCACTTGGATTTCGTTGTCAAGGAAGTTTGAAAAAATGTCGGCGACGAGAATCGCTGGAAGTCGGAGATATACACGCAGTACAGCGCAGCGTCGGTAATAGGTTGGGACGAAGCGAGGTGAATTAAACAAGTGCGATATTACATCGCAACACGCAGGTCCGACATCCGACATCCGAGACCCGACATCCGATTAAAATGGACGCATACACACGGCCGAGGCAGAATCGCTGTGTCATTTAATCAAGCACTAAATGAATGCGATCAGTGATAGCGTGAAGAAGAAATATTTCATATACCGTGACTCGTCCACAACACAAAAACACAAAGCGCAAAATCCAAACACCTGATCGCGATATTTGATTATACCGTAGATCGAGAAGCCGCTGGGGTCTGAGTCCTAGAATGGAGTCGGGCTTGAATATTTGAATACCGGAGGAAAGGATAAGACGCCGCGGGCGAGTTCGCCGGTTGGAGTTGGACTGAACTGCGGGGAACTGCGGGGCGGGTATACATAGATCCCGGACTCAAGGCCGAGACGGAGTGAACCGTTGGAGCTTGGGGAGCAGTCAAGCGCGCACAGAGTCTGAATGGCAGTGAAACGCGCGGGGAGTCTGCATAACAATGCAGTTACAGTACAGCGCGCACAGAATCTGTATAGCAATCAAGCACGGAAGAGAGTGAATAGCAATTGAATGCGCAGAGTTCTGAATAGCAATGAAGTGCGCAGACAGTTTGAATAGCAGAAACGCGCGAACCGAGTACAGCGTGCAGAGCGTTTCGTTGCTGAGTAACTCTCAGACACTCGGCAGCCGCAGTTGGGAATGCCGAAATGAAAAACGCCCGAGACAATCGCCGGGATACTGGAATAGAATGTAAGAAAAGACAGAAAGGACGGCAGGAAGCAAGCAAAGAATTTGACGGAACGCGGATGTCGGATGTCGGGACGGAGTAGGGGTCGGAAAAGAATAGAATCCGAGAAGAGACAGCAGGAAGCATGGGTTGTTGAATCATTCCATTGGATGAACGGTGGCCGCAACGGGGCAGGATTTGGACTACGAGGAAGAGACAGCAGGGAGTAAAGTGTTTCACGGATCTCGGAACGAAGTACGGTTTGGAATTGAAAGAGGAGCCAGCCCGAGGGAATATATCTCACGGATGTCGCAGGTCGGAACGCGGATTTGCGATACTTTGCTGAGACTCGAGGTGTATCCATGCGGCATAGTTGGGACGCACAGAGAGCGTATGAATTAAATACGCGGCCAAGGCTCGAGGTAAATACGCGCAGTATAGTTAGGCGTATCAACCGGCCGCCGGATAACGAGGCAAATAAGTTGGTAGCCGAAGGCGCACGACGACACTGCATTTGATACAGAACCGCCGGGATCCTGGAATAGCGTGGGACGCTTGTGGGACGCAGGAATGGGAACACCGTGTCGAAGACGGAATGAAGGAGGAAGCACACGTAGTCCCTGTGTTAAGAAGCGTCAGAGGTAAATGAAAAGTCAAAGCTGGCATGAAAACCACGTTTGAAGGTGTTGGTTGATCGAGCGCAGTGGTTCGTTTCGGGCGAGGACGGCGCCTAGGCAGGAGAAGTTGAGTTGCGATGAAAGCAAAGGGTAGCGAGACTACCTGGAATGGACGCTGTCGTTAGATAGGCAGTGAGGAAGCCGAGTAGGAAAGAAGGAAGAAGGAAGAAGGAAGACGGGCCGAACTCCGATCGACGCTGTAGACAAACACGTACACATCACTTCATCATCCTTGATCAGCTCTTCTTCAGACTTGCGCGCGTTTGGCTAGCATCCGTAAGCTGTGGTGGCATCGCTGACTATCTTGGAAGCAGGATTATGATGCCGAGTGCGACGAGCTCCAACACGCCCGCCGGCGCCACCGCCAAGCCGCGCCTCTCCAGCCGCCACAACTCCCGTGGACCCGTCCCCTTGCTAGCCCCACATCGCCCGCCACCGCAACAACGACAGCGACGACGACAGACACGCTGAAAGTCGTCCAGCCACTGACGCCCGCGTCACCGACGTTCGCGAGCCCGCCCACATCGCCCACCGCGACCTCCAAGCAGCCGCGCTTCCTCCAATCACCCGCCCAGCGCGACCGCTCCAAGTCTCTCCGTCGACCGGCCCCGAGCGCCGCGTCCTCCTCCGCCTCACACGGCACCACCGCCTCATACACCCCCAACACCTCCAACTCCACTTCCACCTCCTCTACCTCCGGCCGGCGCAGTACTACCTGATTCCTCGGACTGGGGAAGGATAAGGAAAGGGAACGCGAGCGACAGCGGATACGCGAAGCCGAGCGCGGGGCCCCGAGCGCTGCCGAGCTGCTGACGCTTCACGAATCGCAGCAGACCTCACCTACATCGTGCGACTTTGCGCCAAGCAGCCCGCCCAGCGCATACGGCACTGCGCGCCCGCGCACGCGCCGAGCGGCATTTCTCCGCGTCCACGCCCCCGCCCTCGACGCACTCTTCCTCAAACTCAAGCAGCGGGCACGGACAGCAGCAGGACGACTTGACGCTTGCGCGTACCCCGAGTCGATTAGGCGCGGACGGCCCGCTGGCGACTAGGCTGAGCGGGTGGTTCGCGCATTTGGCGGGAAGCACGAGCGACTTGTCGATTGCGGCGACGATTAGCGGGAGTCTGACGCACGGGGTGAGCACCGCTGCGGCGCTCGCGTCGTCCACTTCCTCCTACACCGCGGGTCAGAAATCCAAGTCGAAATCCGACGACTCGCACAACGCTAACGTTAAATCCACCTCGAAGGCCAACGACAACACGACGACGAAGGGTGGAGCCACGAGTAGCAAGACATCGCTGCTCGACAAGACGGTGCGATACATCCTCGACGGGGACGCCTCGCCTGATCGGAGCGCAGAGGAGATTTGGCTGATGGGCGTGCGGCTGCCGGGATGGGGGCGGGAGGATGAGGAGCGGGTCGCGGCTGCTGCGGCGAAGACGGCGGGATCCAAGTCCTCGAATGGGTCGGGGAGTGCGCACGGTCAACCGAATGGCCACGGACACCACCACGTCCATAATGCACTTGCGACGTCGAGGCGAAGGAGCGGCTCTAAATCCCGCGACGTCGACCTCTCTTCGTCTCACCCTGCATCCACTTCCATCTCCCCCACTTCCACTTCCAACGGCGGCGCGGACTTGGGCGCAGATGGACTCGATGGTACGGAAGGACTGGCCCGCCGCCTTCCATACAGCCTTCTACGCACAGGTGTGGTGCACGTACCGCACGGGATTCGAGCCCATCCGCGACTTGCCGTCCCTGTCCTCGTTGCCTCCCCCACTATTCTTTCCTAATGCGCAGCCGTCTTCGCCATCTGATTCGAGGGACGCGTTGGCGCAGTCGACGGGACATGGGAGCAGTGGGACGGGGAACAGTGGGACGGTGGTGCCGCACACGCACACGCACGGGCAGACGCCGACGTCGCCGCGGATGCAGCACTCGCCGTCGCAGAGCGATTCGTCGTATAGCTCTACTACGTCGAGTAACCGGGGGGAGAGTGGGAATGGTGGGGGTGGGAGACACGGGAGCGCGCACGGACACGGACACGGGAGCGCTCACGGGAGCGGGCACTCGCAGGCGTCGAGTGGGTACTCGAATGCGAGCTATAGTTCTTACGCTTCGTATAATTCTTCTGGTACGTTTCGATCTTCTTCCTCACTTCCCGCTCTCCTCCTTCACACCCTCCCTCCGTTCCCGCTCGTCATCTTCCCCTCTCGCTCCTCCTCCCTCCCGCCCCTCTTCCTGCTCTCCTTCTTCTCCCAACTCTCAAAACGGCGCTAACACGCACCCCAGGCACCCCCTCCTCCACCTCCACCTCCACCTCCAACAAAAAGAAGTGGTGGCCGCTCCCCAGCATCGGCGGCATGGGCATGGGCGGCACGAAAGGCTGGACGTCCGACAGCGGGTGGGGGTGTATGTTGAGGACGAGCCAGAGTCTGTTGGCGACGGCGTTGGGGCGGGTTGGGGGTGCGTATCGTTTTTTGTCTTCGTTCTTCCCCTCCATCTTTTCTGTGCTTTCATTTTTCTTTGTTCTTTCTTTTCATTTGTGTTTCTTTCGCCGCTGCCACATTTTGTTTCCCTCCCCACTCCTCTCTTCGTCTGCTTGTCTTTGCGTCCCCGCGTTTAAGCGCCCCGGCGCCTACATGCCAATTTCCTTTTTGGGAACATCTCCGACCACTTTTCTTTTCGCGTTCTCGACGATGCGTGTACTTGGGGGTTAATGCTTCCGGGAGGTGCTTCCTGGATCCTGTAGGCGGTGCGGCCCGAGGGGGGTTGGCGATTGGGCGGGGCTTTTGATTTTGATTTATTCGCCCGCCCGACTTTTTTTTCTTGGTCGCGTTCTCGAGAACGCTTGCGAGTGGGGATTAATCCTTCCAGGATGTGTTTCCTGGGTGGTTTGGGCGTTGCGCCCCGGTGCGTTTTGGCGATTGGGCGCGCTCTTGACTTTCATTTATTTTCGCGACGAGAAGGGGGGAAGGTCTTTGCTTGCTCTCGAGAGCGGATGTCAGGGGAGCTTGGAGATTCGGGGAGGAACGACGTGGGATGTGGGGTGTTCCTCACCCGGGGCGTTTTATGATTTGTTGGAGGGTTTTTATTTTGTGAAGTCGGGAGGGACGCGGGCGGGGACGTATGTGCGCATTCTCGAGAATGGGTGGTGATGGAGTTTAGCGGTTGCAGGGGCGGTGTCTTTGGGTATCTGCACACTCGTGTGCGGCGGGGCTTGCCGCTCGTCGTATGTTCTTTCTTTCTTTTTTGGCACAGGTCGACTTGACTGCGACTGTATCCTTTTTTCTTCGATATAAGTCCGCTAGGGTTAGACTCTGAGAAAACGACCTGTGAATTCCTTGCTGCGACTGACAAGATGGGTGTACAGGAGTCTCAGTCAGACTCAACCGAAAGAAGAGATAATTGCTACGATAATCTGGATTTTTTCCTGCCATGGGAGAACACAGCAGTTCCAGAGCAAAGCTACGGATGGTGTGGGAGTTTGTCGGTGTTGTGGTGGAGTCTTAACGATTCAGAGCAGTCTTCCTTCGAGTGGCGGGAATCCGGGAACGAGGAATAAACAGGCAGTTGTAAGTAGTCTCGTTCAAGGGGAGTCCTGTAGCTAACAGGGAGTAGTAGCTACGCTTATATAGTGTGCCTAGGGACAGCTTAAGTGCACTGTGTAGCCTGGTACGCAGCAATACTGAAGCACTATGCGAGGTGTCAGCGTTGAGATCATTTGAGCAGAATGGCTCGATCGCACCCCAAAGGTCTCGGCGTTATTGGCAGCCTCAGCTGGGTTCGAGATGGCGAGCGCGCGTGTGTTGGTGCAACCGTAGACGTCTACTCGATCGGACACGCGTCAGATCTCTCGAGCAATGGGTCGTACGGAACGCGAGACGTACAGTCCTTGGTGTGGGCGAAGGTATGCGACATCTCGTGAACGAGAGAGTCGGCGCGACCCCCCGAAGAACCAGTGCATAGCGATGCGAGTGGGGCTCGGTTGTAGAACAGCGGGCACAAACTATCACAGGAATTAAAATGTCGAACAACAGGTGTGATAGACACGGGTATGAGCGCTCACTAGGTCGCAGCATGATAATTGCCAATGGTCACAGTCTTCGTGCCGTCGCTGTGGGTCGTCGTGAACTTCGTATCACCCCAGACCGTATCGGCGATTGTGTTGGACCCGCATTCAGTGGTGGGCGCACAATTGATTGTGAAGTTCGTGCCGTGCTCGGTGGCAATCTGGTTATAGAGCCACTGCGGGAGGACCGTTGACGTCGACGCGCCGAAGTACGTCTGGAAGAGTGAGTCGGCGCCGTTGGTCGCGATGTAGGATGCGGCGTTCGCAGCGAGGGTCTGCGCCTCGGAGTACCTGCATAGGGATCATCACAAGAGCATGGAATGAATCGACCAAGGAAGGCTTACGAGGCGATGGCGAACGCGTCCTGGTCGCTGTCGAAGCAGCTGTACGCGACACGCTTGGTCAAGCCCGACACAACCTCATTCGCGGGTGCGGCGGAAGCGAGGTTGACGGCGATGACCGTGAAAGCAACGATGCGAGCGATGGAAAACATATTCTTCGATGCTGAAGAAGGAAGAGACCCGAGAAATGCTGAGGTTCTGAATAATATGATTGCGGTCCAGGACTTTTATACTAGGTGTGCAAAACACTAGCTATCTAATCCTGGAATGTGGCGCCACGTTCTTGGAGTAAAAATATAGTTGACCACAGCGCGAGGCAAAGACGCTACCAGGGGAGAGAAATGAACGTTGGAATTAAAAGAGTTGGCGGACTACACTGAGAGTCAACGCTGAGGGTCAAACCAGCATCAACGAGTATAGGGAAACACACATTTCAGTGAATCCCGGACGCAAACAACTTCAGCTGCCAGCTCAGCACGATACACCGACCCGTGCGACGTCGAAGCTGAAGGGATGCATGAGATCACTACTTCAATTAAGTCGATTATAGCATGAACCTGGCATGAACGCACCTCGGGTGGACTTAGTGTCCTTCGCTCCATTGAAATGGGATTCTGGAGCATTGCGAGTGACGGCGAGTGGAGGCTCGGGGGTGAAGGACATGGTGGTTTAGCCTCGCTGGTCAATGAGGGCGAAGAGGCAACAGAGGAGATGAATCGTACATTGAATTTACTTGGATGCGGGCGTAGTATCTTGTTTTCAGTGCGGAGTGGATGTACACGGCCCTGGGCTGATTTCGCGACGCTGCGAGACAAAAAGAACTTATTATTCTGTATCAGCATGGTATGCAAACTGGCCGAAAAAGATCAGAATGAATTCACACAATCATGGAATATAGTACGGGTACGTTACCAAGGAGAGTGAAAGGAAATTTGAGGTCAGCGCAACAGCGCGACCGGCGTCTGTGTGGGTGATAACTGCAGGTAGTCAAGGTGAGTCCAGGAGTTGGAGAACGAATGGGGGGGACAAACATACATAATTTAGGAGACCTGCGGCAGCACGTCGAAGCAAATATCAAAGAAGAATGAGGGTTGTGCGACGTACGAAATTTATCAGGCTTGGGTGGTGGCAAAACGGTATTGGCGGACCTGCATATCAAACTGAAGTCAAAGATCCCAATGAAGAATGAGGGGTGCGCAGACGTACGGAAATTGTCGCGCTCCGGGTAGCGGTAGACGGTGGTAGGGGTGAGTTGCGTGGCGGAGGTGAGGGTCGACATTGAGTGTACGGGGAGAGACTTAAGAACCAATGGGTGGCCTTGATGAATAGGCAAGCATCCCATCGAAATTGAATAATTGATCGTCGGGGTTGACGTTTGAGCAAGGATTCGGTGTTGCAGGAGCGGCGAGTGTTCTTTCGTTCACTACCAGTTTCCCAGAGATTGTAATGTTGAGGTCGTTGACACAGTTTTTGTGCCGAGGATCTTTGGCATTTGGGTGGTTTTTTGTCATCTGAGGGGTTCAAGCCACCGTGGGAGGGAAATGGTAGGCCGATGTTATTGCGGGGATATTAAACGTCCAGCGAAAGGCTCCCTGCCTCGAGTTGGTGCATGTTGCTTCTGCCCCAGGTGTGGGAGACGTTCCTTCGCCCAGATCTCTCCATCGCCCGCTGTGACTAGTATAAGTATACGGGCCCTAACTATATTATTGGCTATTTCGATGCATGAGTCGAAATATGATTGCCGACACTTAGCTCTAGCCGAATCGTACTGAAATATTCCTCAGCTTTGCTGTGCTACCTATCTCGCCACCACCTTCAAGACTTCCTCAACCCCTTTCTCTACTGGTAACTGCCCGATGTCGAGCTCAATATTTCTTGGTTCTCTCATTACCAGCTAGGTAGGTTCATGCTTCTTCCTCACCGTACCTTATCACCATCTATACTGCCAACGTCGAGCTTGACATTTTGAATTTCTGAATTATTTCATTACTTGCTACACACCTTCATGTTCTTCATCAACATTGGCTTACCCAATTTATTTTTGTTGTCATTTTCGGCGATGATGGTAGCAACACAATAAAATAACGTGCCAGTGAAGACACGTCTCGAAATGCACCTTCAGCAACTCGCACAACATAGGCTCCTCCGTCAAGTCACACTGTGTCCTGTTATCCTTGCGCTCTTGCTCCTCCCTCTCGCGATTCAGGGGGTGCTCCTCAGACTCTCGCCGTCCGAAACCTGGCCGTGGGAATTTTACCTCTGGGACTGGTGCAAGCAGCCATTGTCCATTGACTTGACAGCCATTCTGCTCGAACCAGAATATTCTTCCGCGCCATTTTTCCCTAGGCTTTACGGGCCAGATGCCGAAACGGTAATCGGCATCTGGCCCGTAAATTCGCACATCCATGAGAATTGTATTCACCAGTCCGTCTTGCTCATCAGGAATATGGTCCTGCACGAGCTTGACTCCGTCAACGCTGAACATTTTTCTCATCTGTGAACATATATTGTCTTGATTGGCTTTCCAGTGGACCTGCTCCCGTACCCGTTCGCTCATGACCACTCCCGAATAGGCCGTCGATTCATTTGATATCAGGCCAAGGGTTTCGCTCAAGAGGTATGAGTCCATATTTGATTTCGACTCGTTGCGGTAACGCTGTTTCTCAGGAATGAGGTCGTCAAGGGGTACCCGTCGGAGAAAGCCGAGACATCTGCTAATGGGGTGGGGCGTGTAGGAGGCCTTAATTCGTTTTTTTGACCCGATGTAGCAAATTTCTTTGGCGGGTACAAGGCGGGTACCCCTTGGAGGTCGTGGAAAAATCGGTCATTTCAAGCCCCTATCTGTCTCGGTAACGCAGACGCCAAGACAGATCTGTAATCACTTATTATCAATGATTCCGCATGACCAGCGTGACGTTCCGGTCACGGTGACACCTCTCTTGCCCACACACTGCAACAATGGCGCTTGCCCCTCCTCCCCAACTGCCAAACATCCCCGCCATCGTTGCAGCTTATGGTACGATCGTGTAAGAGATCAACACCATGAGCCAGGAAACCGCACATTTCACGAACGCTGCGCCACTGAACATCGCCAACCAGCTTGCCGCCCTCACAGCGGCCGTCACGGCTCTGACCAACACTGTCACCAACAATCACATCGCCGTTATGGCGAGACTGAACGATATTGACTCTCAGTAAGCCCACAAACTTGAGCAAACCGCCACGACCGTACCAATCTGCCCATTTTTAGCATGCCGATGCGCCTCACCAATCAGTGTTGGCCCTTAAGGCCTTAACAGCAGGTTTGAAACTCCCTAAGGGTTACTAAGGCCTAAGGCTTAGGATAAGGCCTCCATTTAAGGCCTTAGGTCCAGTTTTTCCCACGCTGCCCACCTCTCAAAATTTCGCGTTCTGGGATGCCGTGTGGGCAAGATATAGCGTATTTTAAGAAGTAGAGGCCCCACTGGCTCGCTGCTCTTCGGTGAGGTGGTCAATATGCCATAGCCTGTACAGTGGACTTTCCGGTGTTGTTCCAGTAGATATTTCTGGTTGAACCCCGGTGAGAATAGTTCAGCCTGAGGGGGTTTGAACGTTCAGCCTATGGAAGGCATGACATGGGCAGAAGCGGAAAGAACAGTGTGCAAGCACTCGCTGCCAACTTGCCGCAATGAGGGGAAATCCGGCCCGGGCCCTAAGGCCTCTAAGGTCTGGAAGAAATTTCTCCAGAGCTCTAAGGCTTACTCTAAGGCCTTCCTAAGCCTTAAGTCGGTTAAGGCCTTAGGCCTTAGGGCCAACACTGTCGCCAATGCCACCGCCTCCTTTGATCAGCCCTTGCGTGGACCTAACATGGCTGCTTTGGCCCACCCACACCCACTTATTCGGGATGCGCTGTTGGGTTTCACCAGTACGAACTCCCGTTGTTGTATGTTCAATCATGGATTCTGATGATCGTCTTAGACGCACAATGCATGGCCTCGGCAACTGCATTCAATCTTCTCCCCGCGGCTCTTCCTGCTGGTTAGTGCCGACGTCTGAACGACGACCAAGACTCATATTCCTCCAGCCCCAACCGTGATGGACCGCCGCCAGCAAATTGCACGGTTCCTGGGAGTTGGGTGTCAGCACAGGGCCTCACTGCAGGGGTTACTGCGACGTGGGCGACTGGGCGATACAAGAAGAAAGGTAAAACGCGGTAGATTGAGCTCTGGAGAATAGACTAGAATAGTGTAAAGAGCCTAACTACCTATCCTAGGGTTATATACTGCAAGTCGTAGTAATGACTACCGGTCACCAAGGAGTCCGTTGGAAATAACGGTCGCATCGTTGAAATACGATCGCGGTTGAAATGCGATCGGGTTGAAATACGATTGAGGTTTGCAAATGATCGAGGTGAAATAACCCGATCAGGGATGAGGGCGATCGAGGGGTTTTGGAGCATGGTGTCGGATGAGAAACGGACGGGGTAGAGGAAGGGAATCGATAGGTGCATCCCGAGGTATAACCCGGTGAATGTCTGCGTAGTTGCCGGGTTATTGGCATGAATTTGGGGTGTGAGAAAAGAGCAAATCATGACATTGGGTTTGATTAGCGTTACGAGCCAAGTGTTGTTCATAACTAAATGAAATGACTAAAAACCTCTAAAACAACCCCAGCAGCGTTCATCTCGAGATGTCAAAGTTTATCGTTGGTATTGTATGCTCGAAAGTAACCAGCACCTAACCCAGCAAATTTGTTCATTGACAACAACAGCGTTGCCGATAATCGCACCACCTCCCCGCCGCTGCCGACTACCGGGCCTCCGCCGCACGGGCCTCTGTTTGCCGGTGTCTGCCTCGCTCGACTGCGCTGCATCAGCGCTGTGCGCCGCCTTCTCCCAACCCGTCGCCGTTCTTTACTAAATCTCACTGCAGACACGCGCCCCTCCGCGCGCCCTGGTTCCTAAACGCGGTGGGGTCGGTGGACATGAACGCATCTTCCTCAAAGACTCGAATGTCGATGTCGTACGCTGCAGTTTGGAATTGGATGTCGAGGCTACGGACACAGAGGTAAGTCGCCCGCATCCACTATTTGGCCCTTGTCTAATGCTTTTAGCTCGGCTCCCCATGATGCGAGCCGTCGCTCGCATCCTTGCCCCCTCCTCTATTCTTTCCGAACGCGCCTCAGCCTGCTTCCCCGTCTGAGTTGGCGCAATCGACGGGGATGGGGATTGGTGGGACGGTCGTACCGCACGGAGGTGGTGGGGCTGGAAGACATAGCGCACACGGACACGGAAGCGCGCACGGGAGCGCACACTTGCAAGCCCCAAGCACCTACTCGAACGCGAGTCACAGTTCTTATGCGTCGTATTGCTCTTCTGGTGGGTCTCGCTTTTCTTCTTTTTCTTCCGTTTCGTTCCTCTCCTTCAGCGCTCTTTCTTCATCTTCCCCTCCATACTTGCTCTTCTCCCGTTCTTCCTCGTTCCTCCCCCGCCCTCCCTCCTTTTCATCTTTCTTTCTCGTAACTAAGTACGAATCCCAGGCACCTCCTCCTCCCCCACATCCACCTCCAACAAAAAGAGATGGTGGCCGTTCCCCAGCCTCGGTTCGATGCCCGGAATGGGCGGGACGAAAGGCTGGACGCCCGACTCGGGCTGGGGGTGCATGTTGCAGACGAGTCGGAGCTTGCTGGCGACTGCGTTGGGGCGGGTTGGGGGTACGTGGATTTCTTTGATCTTTTCTGTTCTTTTCTTTCCTTTTTTTTTTTTTCGTTTTCGTTCTTTTTTTTTCTTGCGTTTGTGTCTTCTTTGGTTTCGTTTTCGTTTCGCACCGCCTCCCCTCCCCTCTTCGTTCTCGCCTCGCCTCGTCGCGTTCAAGCGCCCCGGCGCCTACACACCATTGCCTTTTTGGGACACCCTCCCTCCTCCCGATGTAAGGCGTTCTTCACAACAGGTGCGAGCGGGGCTTTCCGCTTCGCGGAGGTGTGTGGTGGGTTGTGTGGCGGCTGGGTCCCGGGGGGTTGTGATTTGAAGGGGATTTTACGAAGTCGGGATGGTGGGGTGGGGACGTGCGCGTGCGCGATCTCGACGAGAGCTGCGAGCGGGGCTTAGCCATTTTACGGTTTAGTTCCTGGAAGCTGTGGTCGTCGCTCCGCGAGGCGGTTTGGGCTGCAGCGGGGATTTTGGTTTTGAAGTCGGGACGGGGGCAGAGGAGGGAAAGATAAGCTATTTGCGCGCGTTCTTGAGCGTGCGCGGGGATGGGGCTTAGAGATTGCAGCAGTAGCAGTGTTGGGTGGTCTCCCATCGGTGCCTGAAGTGGCTCGGCGCTCGTCGTGTTTGTCGTTTTTGGGCGGGGATCGATTTGACTTGTACTCGACGCCGACTTTATTTTATTTTATTTTTAGGATACAAGTGGGGGTTAGCCCGCGTGCTTCTCCAGCGCTGCCTTTCGTTCCTTTATTTCTCTTTCAGTTTCCTTTCCCACTCTCCCCCGCCTCATACCGGGACGGTGGGCAGGGAGGAGGGGAAGATATTGAGCGCGTTCTCAAGCGTGCGTACGGGTGGGGCTTGGCGATTGCAGGAGGGGCATCGCTGGGTGTTTACCCAGTGGTGCCTGAGGTGGCCTGGCGCTCGTCGCGTTTGTTATTTTTTGGGTGGCGGTCGACTTCACTTGTACTCGACGCCAACTTTACTTTTTTACTTTTCCCTTTTTCCTTCATTTTAGGGTGCGAGCGAGGGCTAGCCCGCGTCGGGGAGGATCGTCGCTTGCTTCTCCAGCGATGCCTCCCGCGCCTTTTGTTCCTTTCATTCTTTGCTTCTCTCTCCCATCCTCACTCCGCCTCATACCCCCACTAACTCCATCTTCTCTCCCCAGAACCACTCCTCCTTTCAACCCCATCCCGCCCTTCCTGCCCCCCACGCGGCCCACGCGGCCCACGCACACCTAGCACGCGCGTCTCCTGTCGTGGTTCCTCGACGCGCCGGCGGCGCCGTTCGGCGTGCACCGCGTGGCGCTCGCGGGGAAGGACGTAGGAATGTGGTTTGGGCCGAGCGTGGCGGGGCGTTGAGGTTTGTGTGTTTTTAAATAATCCGTTCGTTTTGCGATGGGATTTTTGGATTCTGGCTACGATACGCGACTTCCTCGATATTTTTTGCTTGTCTTCGTGCGACCTTCGATACTTGTTTCTTGGTCTTATCCTCATCTCCCTTCTTCTCGTAGCCATCTCACCGCCCACTGCTTCTACGTCCTCTTCCCGTCCTCCACCCTGACTCCCTTCTTCATGTCTATAACGTTTCATCTTCTTCCATTCATGTCGTCATCCCCACGTTACCCTTCGCTTCCCGTCGTCGCTACACCTTCATTCCTTTCCTTTCTGTTATACTCTTGCTTTTGCTTCTTCCTCATCTCCTCCTGGTGTAAACTCGATGCTCACTATGCGCACAGAACACTCGTGGGCGCCTTCCCCGCTAACGGCCTCGGCGTCTCCGTCGCCACCGACGGTACTCTACCAAACGGAAGTCTTCGCCGCTTTGCACTCGCCCACCACCGCCTCCTCCCAGTCGTCTGCCGCGTCCGTCTCCTCGCACGGCGCGGCTCCTCATCTGGGCACAGCAAAAGGGGAAGGACACGCGGGAGAAGATGTGGGGCGATAGGCCGGTGCTGCTGATGCTCGGGATACGGCTGGCGCTGGGGGGTGTGAATCCAATCTATTACGAGACGATTAAGGTACGTTCTTGTCCTTCGTACTTCCTTTCGCACTCCCTTCTCCTCTTGTCCCTCTGACCCTTCGCGGATCTGCAGCCCTCCCCACCCCGCCCACTGTCATCACAGGGGCACGGCCACTCTTCCTCCCACCTACAAACATCAACGACACACGCCCAAGAGCGCCGCTCGCTGAGCCCTGAGGCGGCGTACGCGCGTGACGGGTCGACGAGCCCTGAGTCCGGGCACCGACACAGTTTCGCGCGTGGCGGATCGCCGAACCCCGAGCTTGTGTACAACCGCGGCGGGCCCATGAGCCCAGATTTTGGTCAAGGGCGGGGACAGACGCCGATGATGAGGATGAGCTCGTGGTCGTGGGCGCGCTCCCGCGCGATGCCTCATCCAGGACTTGGCACGACGGCCCCAGCAACCGACACGGGTACAACGCGCAAGAGGGTGCAGGACCGGCGGACAGGCTGATGACGCACCCGGAGGAGGCGTACTATGGCGCGAGCGTACTCGGTGGCGGAGATGCGCACGTTCCATTGCGAGCGTGTGCGCAAGGTGTTGAGAGTGGATTGATTTGAGGCGGATGATTAAGGCGGTGCGTCTTTTGCTAAGCTATACCTTTCTCTGGTCTTCCCACATGCGCTCCTGCGTTCCTCTTCCCTCCTTGCCTTCTGCTGGGTTAGGTTCCGGCTCGACCTCGACGGACCCATGCAAGGCTCAAAAGGTCGAACCCCGTGAATTCCATATACGACGTGCGTCCCTCAAATTCAATCAAATTTGCATCTCTGTGAAACTGATTTAATCTTCATAGCAGGCTCTCGAATCACACTTCTTACTGAACGATGCGGCTGCGGTGCGTTCGCAGCCCCTCTCCTGAATATATACGCAGGCTCACTTAATTTTGTTTGCAAGTCACCGAATCGTTCATAGAATTCATTTTTGTTCGCAGGTCACCTAGCGTTTGATCACTTTATGACCAGAAGACGAGGAACGGTGGGACGTCAAAGAGTTCCAGCTCGACCTTGACCTTGAGAATTCAAGAATATCTCAACGGGTTTAACCCACCGAATTGTGTATACCGCTCTTCGCGCTTGTTATACGTGCGTCCCGTCAATGACTTGGATTAGGCCTCTCCGAGGCGGTAGCTGAACCTTTAGGGACTTATCCGGCTTGTTTGATTGCTGAAGGAATAGGCGCCAAGGGCGCTTAGATAACGATAATCCCAACCACCGAAAAAGGAAGGCGTGATCCAACTAGGCAACGGCAAAATATTCGTAAAACATGGGGGGCCTTGATTTCCCACTACTTGAACCACAGTAAATTAATCCAGTAAGTTAAGCTTCCTGGATACGGCTTCGCTAATACTGACACGAAGAAAATGTTTCTGTCGCCATTGAACAAATTCCGTGTCTGGTCCTTACTTGATTCCTACCATCATGACGCCGCATGCGTATCCTCTTCTCCTTTCTGTTCAATCCGCGCCACACTCCCTTCTGATGATTCAAAAGATTGATTCTATTGCGTTAATACATTAATACGTGACAGATTGCTCGCAAGGTGAAGATTTGGGCTCAATACATAGCAAGAATGTGGCGGCAAGACGGTGGGTGTACGAGAGGAAAGGATGGATAGGGTATGTGGGGAAGGGACAGGCAGACACTATCCCTCTGATCCTAGAATGTGGCCCCACATTCTGAGATTAGACGGATAGCGTCTGGGTTCGGGCGCGTATTCTGGAGAGCGCGCTGCTGAACGGCGCGGTGGTCACAGTACGAGTCGCCCATTTCGAGGATGAGAAAGATGTGTCCTCGACGTGCGAGTCGTGGAGTCGCGAGATTTGCCTCGAAGTCGCTGTCAATCGCACCAGCGATGGAGATGGCAGATGTACCTTCAGCAAAATGCCCACTAACTTTAGGTAGTGGGTCCTATAGCGCCCTATCAATAATTTTTGAGTGTAATGATTGAAATCAGCCCAAATTGATTGATGCCTTGATTGTGTCCGCCAAACTGAAGGTGATGGTTGACTGCATCGCTGATTCCTCCGTCGAGTCCCCTTTGGATGAAGAGGAGAGATTGCCGATTGAACATCACGACAATTGCCACGTCGACCTTCCTTCGTCTTCCGCCCACATCCGTTCACCCGTCCACCGACATTCCTACCCTTCATTTTGTGTTTTGTTTTGGTCAAGACTGCTTGTGGTTCCCTCAAGACATCAACACCAATGCGGTCAAAGCCTCAAAGTCTGCAAGTTTTGTTCGCACCCGATTGACTCTTTGGGGTCTTACTGCCCGCGTTTGGAATCTACCGGACAAGACTCGAGATCTTCAAATCCTCAAGCAGAACAACCTCTCGCTCTCATTTTCGTCGTTGTTTTGCTTTCCTGCGCACAAAATATCGTTACCTCATGTCACATTGGGCTACGTCCAATCCTTGTCTCCCCATTTTAAATCTCCGGGCTTTGCGCCTACAAACATTCCATAAGGATCCAATGCCACTCTTCTGCCGAATCTGCCCTCATCTCCACCATTACACCATTACCGCGACAATTTAGTCGGATTTCCTGGGTATGTTCCCAGACTAGTGCATTCCTTCTCGCACACCCTGCTCCCACTGTATTCGCAGACACTAAATCCCTAGATTTCGTTTATAGCAGCAGCAGCGCCGCCAATACCGGGTCCCACCGTAAGTTTTGTTCCGTATTGAGATCAATCAAATCTTTGTTTTCATCGATGTCCTTAGACCCCGCGACTGCCCTTCGTCTGTAATCCCATCTGGTGCGCGCATACGATGACGGGTCTGCGTGCACGCAGCACCACAATTATAATTGTAACCAATCTGCGCGCGCGCATGATAGCCACAGTCTGTCTTTTATTTTTGATCCTGTACATCTATATAAGAATCGAACTTGGTTTTTCTCTGTCCACACAGATCGGACCGCAAATCCAGAACTTCCACACTCCACAAAAACTGTCGAGATGATGAGTTTTCTACAGTAGCTCCACTGAACTGTCGTTGTTCTATTTATAAAATGTTGAGATGCTGAGTACTCGCGTTGCTGGCGTAAATATAGGATATTTTCGCAGACACATGCAGTGCAAATAATTGTAGATGAGTGGGTACATAACCCCGGGTATATACATCCTCCTCCTCCTCCTCCTCCTCCCCAATACGAGCCAATTAGCTGATGAGTGAGATGACCGAGGTATAAAGGTAGGTGAGTATACTGAAGATTCAGCTAAGGATTCAGCTGTCTGAGTGTAAGAATATGCCCCGGATGCCCGAGATGAACTGTCACCTGCTCACGTTGGCTTAAGCCAAATGCGTTGTAATGTACCGAAGTTTAAGCCACGCTTAAACGGCTTAAGCAGGGAATATAGTAGTGTATATATACATGTAGGTGTAGGATAATATATGGCTTAAACCGCTTAAGCCGCTGAACCAATTTAACTAAATTTAAGCCGCTTACGTGGCTTAACTCACCCGAAACCTGTGTCCCGTACGTTCCCCAGTCAAGCCAAACTCGTCACTCTGTTGAAGTCATTTAAATCAGCTCAAGGGAGTCACAGAAATGATATGTTCACCGCTCGCGACGCCGCCGAGGATGGGTTGTTGCGGATGTCATGCCAACGAGCTTTTTGAGGAGTTGGTGAGGCCACTGCGACTTTGAGGTAAGATACGATGGAATGGAGAGAGAGGTGGGATACAGAACACAAATATTGCCACTCACATTGGCTTAAGCCAACGTGAACAGGATTTATAGATGAAGGGGGGCAATGTAAAAAATGGCCAAGGTCAAAGGAGAATTACAACATGCGAGGGACGAGCACCAAAATTGTTGTAGCATCTGTCTATGAGAGACTAGGGAGAATTGGTATTGAAAAATATCACCAGATAGCACTTTTTTAACAGCATACATACTTCCCAGTGTTCCGATCTGAGCTGAACAAGGTGAGCATTGAGTGATGAAGGCATGGAAAGAAATTGTTAGAGGTGTGGGCATGAACACCGAGTGAAGGTAAATTTAATCAAAATTTAATTTATAAACTGAAAACGAGGCCACGAGTGAACCGGAGGTTCACGACGAGCGGCGACTTCAGTTACCAAATAATGAGGAGGTTTGGACTCATTTTTCTGTGAATATTCCGTGGCCGTAGCGTAGCACAGACCAACTGCTAGTTAAATATAATTCCATCTCATTCTGATACCTTCACTTCTTGTTCTTCGTATCAAGCCCGTGGCTCTGTCCATTGTGATACTTAAACCGAGTGCTTCATTGGAATATGCTCAATCCGATGATGTCGGAGTTTCCTGTGCCAGTGTGAGCTGGTCGACGTGTCGACCGGGCGAGAATTGGGCCCAACACTATGATCCCTGAATTCGGATTCCATTGCTCAAGCTGACTCGGATACTATCAGTACATTTTCCGGGCTTGACGCTCTTATGCAAATAATGCATTAGGAGATTCACAAGTAACAAAGAGCAATTCATTAATATACTGACCCAAACAGTTAGTGGGCTCTGCCGTGACAGCGGGCTATAGTTGTTATTATGGACGCGCATAGGAGCGGAGAAAATGATTGACGTCGTGGCTGTGCGACGATCCGCTGCTCGCGGACTTGGTTTGGCGCGCTTGTTTCCGGCTGTTTTGACCAAATTCCTTCGGGAGTAAGCTTCCTACACCTACCTACTATGCCTGGATGTAATATAGAGACCTTCTGAGATTTTGAGAAAAAAAGTTTTGAAAAGTGAGAAAGTTTTTTGTGAACCGATTTTTGCAACATCGGGAACATGATAAAAAATGTGTCCAGAACAACTAAAAAACCCAAATCCCATTATTTGAGCACCACCTGTGTGCTTGTAACTGACTCATGGAATTTTGGCTGACAGATCAAATTTCTTGCAGCGTAGAATCCTTATAACTTTGTCAAAACTCGGTGAATTCGTTAACCTTCTGCAAGAAAGACGCGTAGAAATGCTCTCCCCACGCAAGTACTGTGCCGTATTTTTCGATTTGCCTCGAATATGTAAGATGGACCGGGAATTGCAGGAATATTGACCCATTCCTTGAAAAGGGAGCCTAAAATTAAAGAATCCAGCGCAATATTCACATTACCCGGCCATTTACAGACTCATATTTCTGCGGAAGCCAAAAGATTTGTTAAGTTTTGAGCCAACGATGGTCATTTTTGCAGCGCCCGAATTGAAGGCCGGGGTCACGTGCAACGGCTGGAACTTAACATCGTGTGCTAAATTGCAAGCTCAAAACTTCCGCGAGGGTCTTAATTTTCAGACTTTGAACGGTGAATTCACTTTAATTCAAAGTTCTGGAGGATTTCCAGAATATTCCGATGCACTTCAAATTTCTCTGCTTCATAGGTGACTCACAAAATTCAGATAGCACTCGACTTTGGGAGCTATTGGCCGGACCTTTGGTTGGACCCCATATTTATCAACAGTACAAACATTTTCTTCCTTCGAAACAAGTCTATAAGGTGCGTAGGGAAGCCGGTACAGAGCGGAACATGGTGGATCGAAGTTGAATAGGGAACAAACAAATCCAAAGCTGCCGGATCGATCAACGGCGGTGCCCGTCCCATAAATAAGGAAAGAAAAGAAAAAGACTGTTTTCAACAAGGTACTTTTACTGCCATTCATTCATTCAAATTCTTGCTCGCGCCGGGTCGCTGGGCCAGTTAGGACGACGTACGGCGCACCATCCACCCACGACGGGCCTCTTCCTAATTCCCGCACTTTAAGATACCACGCCGCGCAACAGACAGGCTGCCGTCGTGGCGAACCGGCTCGGGAGACCTCTCGCTGCGCTCTTCCAAGTGCCTTTGACAAACTGTTGTCTTCCTCTCAAGTTCTTTCTGTTTTAAGCTCTTTCTGTTTTATTTCATGCGGCGTGTTTCTGGATATTTTAGCGGCGCACACAACGAATCGCTATGCAGAAATCGAGAATCCAACGATGGCCCTGCTCGCTGCTCGGGATCGGCATGCGCGATCCACCGAATGCCGATTTCTGTACGGCGTTGGCACACTGTCGCGCGGCAGCTGCCTGCATCGCGTTCGATTGCGGAGTCCTGAGGAAGTATATGGTTCCAGTTCGGTTTCCGCAACACAATGCTGCCCATCCAAGCACAGATTTTTGCAGAACAACACTGGATATCTTTCAACAGACATATGTACGGAGTAGAAGGCCGGACTGTGAAGTATTTAGGAGGAGGTGGGCCATGGCAACTCCATCCACCGAGACACCGTTCGGATCACACCCAGAGTGATATACGAACAAATCACCGAGGCAGTGATTGAAGCTGCTGTTGCCGTATGGAAAAAAATACCCTCTGAGGCTGAGCGGATTGACACTACCCCTGCGGAGGATGTCATCAAGGCACAAGCAGCAGTAAACCGAGCAACTCACACCACCACAGCGCCCACCATAAAACAGCGCCCGCCCAGAACGTCAGCCGGGTGGCATTCGAGTCATTGATATTGCGAAAGGACCAATCTGAGGCGTGCAAAAAACTGGAAGACAACGGAGGCAGCGTGAAAGGCATTTTGAAGTCCCGCCAGAACCGCTGAAACAACATATATCCGCCCACTGTGACCGACGCCAGAAGGCCCAGGAACACGAACCCGCATAGCAAACCGAGAGCTATGAGTCGGTCATTGCGACCCCGGGCGATATCATCTTCGAATAGGAGAGACGCGACGATCTGCCCAGCTGCGAAACTGACTGGATAGCGACCGCGTTAACTATTTGCGGGGATAGCTACTGATGCACTGACCTGCTACACAAAACGCGAGCCAAATAATACCACAGAGTCCCGCAATGCCATTGCCGAGGACTAGCCGTAAGTCGCGCTCGAAGAGCCACGGAGCACTTTCGGGACTATCTTGTTCGACGAAACCGATCCAGTACGAGCTTGGAATGCAACAATTCAATGACACGCAAAGAGCTCTAAAAACACGGCGGGTACACACATCAAGGCCCAGACAACCCCGAGAGCCCAGTCCAGACCGTTTACCACCGTAGCCGGTGCGTTGTAGGTCGCCACAGCCTTGGGTACGCCGAGTCCCAGAAGGAATCCAGTGTTTATGATTCTCCAGGCGGTAATCTTCACGGCTCTCGATCCACGGGGGCGAGGTGAATGCGGTGTGTCGTCGTTTCTAAGTCGCACGGAAGGAAAACACGATGAGATACATTCCACGAGGGTAGCGGAGGAGAGGATCCCACTGGTGGGCTTGAGCGGCGTCACTGGCCAGACCACGCCGATCCGGCGTGTCTGCCTCCTCCACAGCGTTGAGGGCAGTCGAATCGGCTCTGGCCGTGGATCTGAACATGAGGGTACGTGGAGAGGAGATGTGCGGAGATAACGGCTTTTAGCTCAGATACTAAAATCTCACGTCAAGTCAATGTCACCAGATTGGGAGGATACTATTAATATACTCAGCTTTGTCCGCTTTCGGGATGTGCCGGGTGGATTCTCTTCTCTCTCTCTTTCTCTCTTTATAAAATTGAGCATGTCTGAAGTTGCTCTATATATCTAAACAGGGAACCTGGGGCCAGGTTCCCTTCTTGAAGGGGGAGCACGTGAAAACGGAAGTAGGAGGGAGCGAGAGGAAGAAGGATATGTCGATCAAGGACCAGTTGGAGGGTTGGCAAAGGAATTCTGTAATGGATTTACGAGCGCACGCACCATGGCCAGACTACTCCCGTTTCAATTCTTCTCCGTGGTCGTGGTTTGGTAAAACGATCTTCCCCTGCAGTCAGCGCCGCTCTCTGGATGCCGCCAACGAGAATCAAGAGGTAACATCGAGGTGGATCGTCGCACAGAGCGAAGGGAGGAAGGGAAAGGAATGCAATGAAGGAAGTAACCAAACTGTAACACGGAACGCACAAGGCTTGTGCACTCATGGATACCGTGTCGGTGCTTGCCAATGGCGCCGGCAACCCGTGTTGAAAAGCCACCAGGATATTGGCAGAGTCAAGAAAGTGAAAGACGACGAGCACGGAAGTGCTATATGAAGAGAATGGGCGAAGGAAACAAAACCTGCTGGTCCTTGCTCTTGCGCTCCCGCATATATGCAGAACAGGCGAAAAGCAGAGGGAAATTGGGAGGCACGGGGCGTTTCAAAATCAACGGAGGAGCGCGAGACACGACTCCCTCACAGGAAATTCAATCATATCCGCCGGGATACACACGAGAAAGAAGCCTCGCAGTCATGCAGACGGGGAAATGATTCGATGACGCATGCCGAAGTTACAAAAGGCACCACTCCGTCGCTGCCATTTCTTCACTGTGGTCTTCCTTCTAAACCGAGAGCTGTTGCCCAGCAGTGGCGGAGATTTTTGGCTCAGAATCTCAAGTTGGGAGGTGAGGGAAACAAAAAGAGCTAGCGCACGAGAACTCTTTGGGAAACCCAGAAAGTTGGCTGAGAACGATTGCGTTTGAGACTGCATCAGCCTTTTGACATTTCGCTTGCGGCTTGTTACGGCTTGTGGGCTTGGCAACGCTAAGCGACAAGCTGCCAAGCTCGAACAAGGCCATAACTCAGAAATTAACCCCCCTCCGAGACGAGGGATTGACCTGAAAATGCAGAAACAACCTCTACAATTCTTAAAACATCCCCCGGCGCACGCAACAGTACTCAAAAGCCCTCATAGCGCCCAAAAAACGTGCTAAATTTGGAGGGGATTTTCAAGCTTGTGAAATTCGGACATAGGTTTGTCACCTTGTGAGCTTGTCCGTGTTTTAGTGGGGCTTGTGACCTTGTTTGGCCTTGTACAAGCTCACAAGTCAAATGTCAAAAGTCTGATGTGATAAATCAAAATTCTTTTGGATTCCGCGAGAGTTCAGTAGGCGAAAAAGAAATTAGAGAAACGAGTTTACGCTTGGAGGGCGGGGATTACTGAGGATGGGGGCAGTTCTTCCTGGGAATCCGCGAAATTCTACAGGGCAATCCCGGGAGAAAAGGAGAATTGAAGAAAGGTGTGCTGTGACAACGGTCATACATGTGCCATCAGCGCGCTAGTTTTCACTCCGACTGAGGAATTCTAATTGTAGGATAGGAAGGATGCTCTGGTAGGTCCAGCAAAATTCTAGATCGAGGAATAGGAAGTTTCGGACTGAATACCATTGAGACAGAGAGAGTTCACCTAGAGAGCGGATGCAACTTGTCTCTGAGATTGAACTGTGACCAGACGAAGTTTCCTGCAAAACAACGATCAGGATATCTCACCTACGAGGAAGGAAATCTTACCAAGGAACTGGGGCGAGGGTACATAGTAGTGTAAGCTTCTCGTTTCAACTTGATGTGATTATTACTGGGGATTATTACTGGGATCAGAACAAAATTGAAAAAGAAATCAAAAGAAATATGAGCCGACAAGACTGATGTAAGAGCGGCAATGTATCGAGGAGTTTCGACGCTGCAAGACCAGATCGTCAAGGTAGCACTTGTGAAAGGGGGCGAATAAAATAAAAACTCAACTAACCGAGCGCCCGTGGATGTGGAAGAACAAGATAGTAGCCAAAGAGTCCCCTGCCTACTCCATACATCTTAGAAAGACAGGAAACGCACTTCGAGATCATACGGCGCTGTGGGTATCTTTTTCTTGCCGGTCGGTGCAAGAGACGTAGAGGAAAGCAGGAAGGTGATAAAGCCACTTAAGAATGCCACATCGAAATGCGGGAACTCGAATGAGAACACGCGGCATTTACCTGAAGAGAGAAAGGGTCAATGTAAGGTCGAAGGGATATACAATTCAAACGCAGCGTGTCTATCTCACGACGGTCTTGTGGGGCGGTAGACTGCGAGGTACGCTGCGGTTAGGTCAGATAGTGTTGTCTCGTACAATAAGAATATGATCCACCGAGAACTTTGACCCTTACGCTGAACTAGACAACATAGCATTCAACCTATATCCAATTGAGATGTCAGGTGCTCACCGGATGAACAAAATCCTCGGACGATTAAACTGAAGAACACTGACCACGTCTGATGGGAGGTCAATGCAGACACGCAAGAGTAGGACTGAGAAAAATGATGGATGATATCCGAGTGGGTTAGATACGCGCAGAACGAACCAGGGATCGGGCAGGAAACGCACCGAGTCCCAGAGAACAAGCACAGAATTCGACATTGACCAGTACCAATGCGCGCAAGATATTAGAAGTGTCGAATTCGGGAGCTGACGGGAGTTCCTTGAGTACGGGGTAATTGGTTCAAAAGCCCTGGCCGTATTTCAAAGAAAATGAGGGAGAGGATGCCCCAGCAGGAAATAAAAGATCACTTAGATAGGGGGAAAGAATCAACGATGGCATCGCGCGCGCTCACAGAAGAGCAAACGAGACGAACGCGCTTCGAGTGAAGGACGCTGGTGCTCGTTTGCTGTTGCAGTGAGGCGACGTGGACAGTGAGATATTCCCGGGTAATACAATCTAGAACAGATGCTTCAAATCGAAATCACCGGGGTGAATCGTAACGTTCGCGTGTGGGGGGAAAACGAAAGGGATAATCTTACAGCGACGGACCTGATTGGCGTCCTAAACATGCGCTACCCGGGGGCATCGTGAGCGAGGTGCGTGGGTCTTCATTGGACTGCATGAGGATGACAAATGTCGGGATAGTACAGGAATGTGGGTATACCGACCGACATCATCAGTGAATGCATCAATGGGCGAGAAGGCATCGCAGAATTGTGAGTGGGATGTGCGCGTTACAGGCCGCTGGGACAGTAGTAGTGCGGAAAGCGAGGGGAGGATATCAGCGCCACGGCCCCCGCGCGAACGCGGCGCGTCTCGGAGGGACATAAAATTCTATGGCTGAATACGACGTACCTGTCAATGATTGCGCTAGTGATTCTTGGGTCAAAAGGCGAATGTCGATGCCGCAGCAGGATTCTAAAGGAACTGGACGTGGAGTTCGAGGGATTGAGGCAACGCTGAGTCGCGCAAGGCAGAACAGTAAGCGGCAGTGTAACAAGAGGTGTGATGTGCACACACCTTCATTTCCGCATGACGCTGCGTCCCTTCTGAGAATGGTCCTTTTCGGTCTTCAATCGTGTGCGTAGGATTTGAGGACCCCGAAATTATCGAGAATCAACCGTGGCCAAAGAGTGTGAGGTAGCATTGATGCAGGAGGGAGCTATGTACCTGACGGCGCGCCTGAAGGATTCATCAGTAGACTGCGTGATGCAAATGAGGTGCGATATGACGATGAAGAAGAACAAGGTGAGTAGTCTCCGTGGTGAAGCGCGTCACTGCAGGCATCGGATCTTCCGTACATATGGGCACGCACCCAAAAAGCCCTATTCATCCCCTCAATCCCTCGTGCATTCGTCTTGGGGACACGGAAGGGATGATTGGTTGTGATCCAGTAGGAGTTGAAATAATGCGACGGGTGCCAGCCGTATCCCGGATCCGAGAGAGCGCGTGAGTGAGCAAGGGAGAGGAGAGGCAAGGGCAGACGCAAAGGTGGCAAGGAGAAGGCGTGCAGTGTTGAGAGTGGAGGGCGCAGTCATCGCGTTGGAGTTCCCTTAGGGCGGACGAGGATTAAGCAGAGCGGCTGGAGCAAGTGGAGCGAGCGACTAGCGAGCGGTGGTGGTGGTGGTGTGAGTCAGTGAACGTCGGAGCCGATGAGCGTGATGGCCGCGGCGTTGAGAACGCAGTGCCGCGAAAGAGGTCCGAGGGCGGGAAGCGCGGGAAAGGCCGGCACGCAGCGCGGCCTTGGTAGGAGAGAGCGGCTAGGTGGCGCCAAACACTGTGGGGCGGGATACTTCGGAAGTGGCCGGAAATTCGAACAGAGTGGGCGGCTTTATCTGAAGATTGCGGAGTGAATCGGGTAGAAAATCCCAGAGAAACAGAAATCTGCGCATGCGCGACAGAAATAAAATTAGTAGTGCGACATCTAAGAGGAACGTCTGGTGATATTGCTGCTGGTAAGCCAAGATGTCAGTTCAGATACAGTTCATGGCCAAGAAACTGGCGAACAGAGCGCAAAGTCGAGGGGAAATGATCAAGGACGGCAAGGATAAAATCGATATTGTAGCCCAGAAAGTCGAGGATTGCAATAGATGGCGCCAACGACAGTGCAACCTCGGAGAACGGAGACGATAAAGTGAAGATGGGTATTGAGGTATATGGGTGTGCGTATCTGCGTATTCACCTGTGGGTGGTTGGAAAGTTAACGAGGCCGGGGGCATGATTGCGGCTTCGAGGTCCGGGAGTAAGTAGATCAGAGGAATGGCTCCATGAATCCGGAGCACGAATCAGCGAGAAAAAAGCGGTCGCGCATTGCGTCGGGATTGCGAGTGTGGTGGTCGAAAGCAAGAAGCAGCACTGCCCGGCCACTGCGGACCACCAGCCGAAGTTTGATGATGCGTGCATGCATCGCCACAGACCTCTTTCTCTCCACTCCCTCGATGTCACCGAACTGGACTCTTTTGCTTTTGCTTCGTCTCTGGGCTAGATCTCACAAGCACGCAATATAACCACTTCAAATCGCTTCGACTTCTCCATCAACACACGGCCTCGAATGTTGCTTTGAATTTGTATCGATTTCGCGGTAGTAACCGCACCTGTGATTGTTGCGATCTGCGTGCCCGTCTAGATACGAATCAATTGACTTTCACCGATAATGGATGAGTATCACCGACTTCCTGGCCCGTTTTCGCCAGCGCAAGGTTCCTTAGGCCCGCGAAGAACAAGTGCGACGATGAGCGGCGGGAAAGGTATAGAGATGCAGGCGGCATACCCTTTGAGGCGGTGTCAGGGTCTTGGTGAGTGCTCTGCACCCCCTACTTCTCTTTTATGAGACCCTCAACGTCTATTCCATTTTTCAGGGTGCGCACTCCCTCACTCTGAGTCTTCTGGTCCTAGGAGCTGCGTTAGGTTAGGATGTGGCAAGTGAATTGTTAGGAATGGGCGTACGGGCGAGTGATGGGGCTGGGAGCAGAGAACTTAAACTTGAAGGGAAGAGGGTCGGACTGGGCAATCGAGGCTGGGGCGGTCAGGTGAGGCGGGTAATATTTGGGCGGAGTTGGGGGCCTGTTGGATCGATTAGTGGCGGTGCTAGATGGGGAATCCTAGATGGACGTACAGGAATTTACGAGCAGAGGTGTTGTGGTTGTGCAGGTTGACGTTGGCCGTGTTAAGGGACCGTAGGTCACTGTAATTTCAAATCGGTCGACGAGAATATTGGGGGTGGAGAAATAACGTACAGGTATGGGTGGGAGTCTTTGCGGTTGCGCTGCGTGCGGTGCGCCAAGGGGCTGGAGGGTTGTGGATGAATGGATGAGTGGTGGGAGGAGCGAGAGGAGGTGGATGGGGTGGAGGAAGATCCAGTGGAAAGAGAAGGTGTGGATCGGCCGCTGCTGGAGGGAGGAGGGGTGGTGGAATGCTCGAAGGGAGTGTGGAGCCGCTTGTGTTTGGGTACAGGGCGGGGACTGACGCTGAAGACGGCACTGGGTGTTATTTGTCAGTGCGGGTGGGGTGGGTGAAGATGAAGACGAACTCGGCGCTGGCGGGCATGTCTGGAACGACGGTTTTGGGGGGGCGATACTTGAAAGGGCGAGGGGAGGACATGGTGGGAGGAGGGAAAGAGGATTAGAGGGGGCCCGCCATTTATGTGGTGCCTGCTCGGTTCCCGTACGCTTCTTTTTGAATTAATCGGGTTTTTGAATATGCCGACGCTTCTATGTAAGGTCGGGCGGAACAGCGTTAATTAAATGGGCGAGGCTGATAGAGGTAATGACGCACGAAGCTCGTAGGCCAAGGAACCGGTGTGCGATAGGAGAAATGTGACCGTGCATTGGTGTGAAATCGCCCGGGAATGGGAATAGGTTTCCCGGATAAGGATAAAATGTATTGAGAGTCGAGGGTGGAGATTAGAAGTGCATTGGAGGGCGTGGTGTGTCTTTGCACAACGTTGTGCGCGCGGATTGGTGGGTCTGAGTGGGGGGGCGAGATAGGGCCAATTACGCGCGCTTGGATGAGCCGCTGTGGTTCACAAACGCGCGCGCCACCGGGGGTGGGCCGCTGTGGGGGCTATGGGAGGGGGGAGGTGGGCGGGAGGGGAGACGGGAGGTGGAAGGGTGAGTCATGCTTGGTAAGCTTTCAAAACTTTAGTGTGTTCATTGTGGTGTGTTTGGTCTGCCGGGCACGTCACGTCACGTGACTCCGTAGTGGCCAAGTGCCGGGTGAGCGTTGCCAATGCCAATAGTGCGGCTGATGACCCGGAGAAATGTGTCTGAGCATTGTTGGGGTCTGAAAATCCATGGGGATGGTCGTTGGTTTGATCCTAACCCCCATCCCTGGTATTATATGGGTCCAAATGCCGTATTTTCACTCTCCTGTTTGACCTGGGAAGGGAGCCAATGCTTCTGATAAGCTGAAAAAAAAGACCTACCTTTTTTGGGGTCTATTAATCCATTGGCGTAGTCGTTGCATTGACCCGGGACATCCCTGGTATTATATGGCTCCAACTGCCGTATTTTGACCCTCCTTTTTGGCCTGGGAAGCCAACCCTAGCTTCTAATAACCTGGGAAAAAGTATCCTGGCGTTTTTGGGTCTAGGGATCGATGGGCATAGTAGTTGAACTCACCCGGGACGTCCCTGGTATAATATAGGTCTGTCACCCGTATTTTCCCTAACTGCGAGACTATCACTCTCAGACTCCCAGTTGATTTTTTGTTAGTCGCGACACTCTGACATAGCGGTGGCGTACTAATCATAGACCATTTCTCTAACATTCATTGCCTGGGGACGCAGTAGGATTGAATTTCCCTGGCCCAACCTCCGAGGCAAATATATATCTGAACCCAGACACTAACCAACCTAGACTCTAACCTCCCAATAATAACTTGGAGAAAGAATCCTGGCGTTTTTGGGTCTAGAGATCGATGGGCATAGGAGTTGAACTGACCCGGGATGTCCCTGGTATAATATAGCTCTGTCACCCGTATTTTCGGGGATGTGTCAACTGCGAGGCTCTCACTCTCAGACTCCGAGTTGATTTCTTGTTAGTCGCGACACTGTGACATGCCGGTGGCGGAGCAATCATAGACCATTTCTCTAACATTCATTGCCTGGGGACGCAGTAGGATTGAATTGCCCTGGCCCAGCCTCCGAGGCAAATATATATCTGAACCCAGACACTAACCAACCTAGCCTCTAAACTCTAACCTAGACTCTAACCTCCGAATAATAACTTGGGAAAAGAAGCCTGGCGTTTTTGGGTCTAGGATTCGATGGGAATAACAGTTGAACTGACCCGGGACGTCCCTGGTATAATATGGCTCTGTCAGCCGTATTTTCGTGGATGTGTCAACTGCGAGACTCTCACTCTCAGACTCCCAGTTGATTTTTTGTTAGTCGCGACACTCTGACATACCGGTGGCGGACCAATCATAGACCGTTTCTCTAACATTCATTGCCTGGGGACGCACTAGGGTTGAATTGGCCTGGCCCAACCTCCGAGGCAAATATAACTCTGAACCCTAACACTAACCAACCTAACCTCAAAACTCTAACCTCCCAACCACTAACCCGGACTCTAACCCAGGACAACGTATTGGTGCGCGCTGTTACGGAGCGCATGGTAAGACATTTCTTTGTGGGTTCTGTGCTTTATTTTTTTTGGTGGTTCAGTTCAGGGGGCTCGCTATTTGGGCTTATGAGGGGCTCACATTTGACACTGACTTTCTTTTGCTTCCAGTTTCTCGTCGGCGCTGTGAACGTTGGTGTTGGGGGTCTTCTTTGCGTTGCAATTTGATTGGTTTTTGGTAGAGACCTGTCGTTACGTGCGTCTGGTGGTTCTCATGAGAGGTCTCAACAGGGCTAGTCTCTTTTCTTTACGACACTGATTTTTCGTCTTTACAGGTCTTTCTTCCCTTTCATAGGTCTTGGCTGGACTAGCTGGTTGTCAAGATTCACATTGGGTGGGTGTTGTTTTTTTACATAATCATGGAATGCTATTCTGACTGATGAAATTTCATTGCGACTGTCGGCCTCCGTGGTGTAATGGTAACATGCCTCATTATGATGAACTTTTCGTTAAGGGGTAGTGAGGGGTCGCGCGGATCGAACACGCCGGAAGTACTTAAGTCGGTTATTACCTCTTTTTGAGTGCTTTGGGTGGAAGGTACAATGAAAAGAGAAAAAGGTTGTGATGGAACATAGAGGGGTTTACCAGGCTTTTTGGCGCACAGAATCGATAAAACTGATTACAGAGCGGGGCAGCATGTCGACACGTTAACGTTTTATAAACAGAAGCGTGACACCGCGGTGGAGAATTGAACATTTGGGTGCCGCAGTGGAAAAAAAAAACATAATTAGGTGTGGTGGCAGCCAGTAAGAATGTGTATTGGACCAATTGTCTTGTCTCGCACACACAGGGGTCTTTATTTCATATATATATAGACAGTGGTATGAATAAATGTGGTGGATGTATTATGGCATGGTATATTATATACATGTACAGCATGTGGTTTGTAACGTGGTATGTACAGTATATGTAACGTTGGATGTATTGATTCAGGGTGAATTTTGGAAGCAGAACGCGCAAGTATTTGATTGGATCACAAAGAGAGTGGTTGTGTCTCATTTTTGTGGCTAGATGGGGTCTATAGGGTGCTATGAGACGTGGATTCAAGTGTCGTATGGTTGGGGAACGCATCGCCACCGATTTTTTTTTGGGGTGTAAAATTTTTTTGGGTGTGAGTTGAATTGGGTGTCGGTGCGTTCCCGCATCGTTGCGGGAACGCATCGCCACCGAATTTTTTTTTGGGTGTAAATTTTTTTTGGGTGTAAGTTGAATTGGGTGGCGGTGCGTTCCCGCATCGTTGCGGGAACGCATCGCCACCGAGTTGTTTTTTGTTGGGTGTGATTTGGTTGGGTGTGAAGGCTTTGCCGCGACACTGCGGGGAATGCAAAGTCTTTGTCGGGGAACACGATTTTCCGGTAATGAAGGTTGAGCTCGGAGGGGAATGGTCCTAGGCATGTGTTGCGCTTGTCGTCCCATCTGATACGCATGTGCACCAGGTGAAGATCTCCCTTGCTCTGTATGTCTCTGATCCCGTCCTTTTGCTCCATGCCGTCCGTTGCTGCTTGGCAGGTTCGGTTTTAATCAGTCTCTCGACCGATTTCCGTCTCCCTTGGAATGGCGGGGTTGCCAGATGTCTGGCAGGCGGCAAATTCTGTGCCTGGGGCGGTTGCCATCAGCACAGGCACGTGTGTCAGTTTGACAGAATTTATGCTCCGACCTTCAGCCAGCCTTCAGCCGGATGTCAGTCGGCAGCTGAAATCAATACTTTGCCATACTCGAATATAATTGAAAACACCAGGTATGTATCATATTGCATCCATATCATATATATCATATTCATATTCATATTCTGTTGTATTCATATTCAGATGGAGCCTTATCTTATCTGTATTTATTTGAATATTCAAAAATTTACATTTAACAATTTAACAATGTGATATTCGTCTACGCAGAGAATGCATAGGTACGGATACCTCGACGAGCCCACATGGGATAGATAAGTATCGTAAGAGTCTATTTAACACGGAAAACTCACATTCCGCATGATTCATCACTAGGGTGTCATCTGGTGTCATGCGTGTTGAAGGAGGTTATGACAGTGGAGTGGCATCCGACATTGGCGCTGACAGCGGAAATGGGCCTAAATGAATATTCCCAGCGCCACGACTCGGAGGTCGCCAACCAGTGTGGCACCTCTCCTTCCAATTCTTTCGGTGCTTCAAATGAAAAGGTTTCGAGCCCGTATGTTGTCTGCAAGACAGCGCAGTAAACGGGGTGGGAGCGGGAGCAAGAAATGGCTCAGCTCTCTCATCTCGAGGTGCGAAATAAATAAGGGTCTAGTTAGCGATCTTCCGCTCACAAGAGTGACAGGCTACACAGGATGAGCCTCAAGCTGCGAGGCGCCGGATTAAGTCGCTGGAGTGCAGAGAAATGGACAGGGAATGGGAGCACCGCCAAGAGATGGCTGAGTATAGTCGATTGCAACAGGACGAGGTACGGAATCAATGTTTCAAGCGGTCGTCTGCTCATCGGAGTTGCAGGAGGAGCTTCGAGCTCATATATCTCCTGCAGAAGTTTCACTTGAATCATGGGACTACGACTCGTGGTCGCAGTTAGCGGAATATGGTTCTGATGCCGATCCGCGGGACCGCCTACTTGAACTTGAAGACCCTCCCGGTAGTATCAGGGTCACGGTGGTGATGCAGTCCGTTTGGCGCGTAATTGTTTTCATGTGGTACGCTGTCTGCTTGTGCGTTCGATGCATCCTTGCGGAAGCATACGCTGTCGGAAAATTTCTGCGGTTATTATTCCAGCTGGACGGTTTGTCCGCTGCGACCCTTCATACCCCAGGGAGCCACACCCAGGATCCCAATTGTTCCGAGTCTAACTCTGGCGATTCACTCCCGCAAGCTCGTACTGAATTTATGAGAACCGAACCCCTGACACAGGCGTTCTCGATGAGAGTCATACTTACTCACGTATCGCAGTTACTGATGGGACATATCCGCCTTAGGACGCACCTCCGCCTTATGATAGTCTTGGGTTCGTTGAAGGAACCTGATCGCCTTCAATTCTGGAATCTTGCATGCACTCGAAGTTGTAATGTCGCATTTTTTCAGAAGAGCGTCTGGGTTTACACGAATTGATGCAGGCACGCTCATTAAAACACAGATACAGAGTTCTATCCCTTAATAAACGCTTAAAACTCTATTAATTGAGCGGCTCGGCGTCAATTGAGATTCTTCTACTCTCTGAAGCGAGTATAGAACTAGGCAGTGTTGGTAGTGTTGGCGATGGGGAGAAACCAACTACGACACTCTCAAACTCAGGCTCCTCGGCAGTAGCGAGTTCAGAGCATTCGGAGCGACAGTGAGAGGCCCGCTCTTATTTTTCAAAGTCAGATACGGCGCACGGCATGCAAACTTAGAGAAATCTGCGTCATCGGAAGATACCCAGCACATTGTGTAACTTGAAGCCGGACAAGAGATGATCCAGGTGTTACAAGCCTGTGAAAAACGAATTGTGGTGTCAGAAGAGATCCGTATGCAACATCGAGCGCATCGAGTATGGGATGATAAGTTAGAACGGCAGGAATCCTAACAGAAAAACGATGCAAGAAGAGTTCCAGGTCCAGAGACCACAATGAAGAGTCATTAGAGTCAGAGGAGGGCAGAAGCACGGCAGGTAGCGCTACGATTAAACCAGAGGAAACAGCGAGGTAGGTAGGTTGGTAAGTAAGTAGACGGGATTACACGGCCGGTCCAAATAACGAATACCGGGCCGGTTGTTGCCGCTTTGGCAGGAGATACTTTGATATGTATTGAGTAATGTCATAGAGCTATACTGAGTAAATTTCACCTTCTACCCTTCCTGGGCCACGCGAAGGGTTTTTGTATAGTTGATATGAACACTGCTCTTACTAAAGTGGAATGTTCACTACATTCCTGATGGTGACTTCCGTCGTGGCCTTGGGCGAGAGCAATCAATTTTCTGCGGGAATTCCTCTTGTCCGGTGTGCCAACACTGTTACATCTACTTGCACCGCTAACCAATCAATTCTCACAATTACAATCGCATGCTTGGATTTTATTCATTGTCGGGACTTGTATTCACGTGGACACTATATATAGGCGATGCTTCGAGTCTAGAACACGGTTGGAATGCCCAAAATACCCTGGAAGGTCGGAAGCCTGGGCGTGTCCTCAAGTATATTTGGAATATGACTCTTATCTCCTCACACCTGAGAGTGCCCGCAGGAATCTCAAACCCAATTCCAAGTCTGGGCTTACAGGCGGGGCCCTGGGATTCACTGCCGCCCCCTCTCAAGAAGAAGCGGAGGAACGTGCTGGACGCCGTCCCTCTATTGAATATGCTCAGATCCACCGTCAAAACCCTTTCAATGCACAACTTTCACAATTATGTCAGCTGAAGCATCCACCTCCCATACTACCAGCAACGTCGTACGTACCTTTGGTTCTTCCAAGAACCGCTCTCTTCATCCTTTCCTCACAGGCTACGGCGCGCACCGTATCCATATCCATATCCACACCCACCCCATTCCCCCGCCGGCAGCAGCGACGTCGCCCAGCGAACCGGCGCAAACCGAGGTGCGCGCGCGTCCCACCCGATCGTAATTAGTACTGACATACGTTCTCTATCCAGCCCCCAGGCAAGAAGAACAGAAAATACGGCGTTGGTGCCTTCGGTTTTCAGATCGTTAGCTGCTATAACATACTGGAACTGAATTATGTAAGTCCTACTATCACATCCCTGAAATGCCCCCATACGTGGATCATATACGTTACTTACCTCTAGCGCTTTTGAACCTCGAAAATGGTTCCGGCGTTCTGAGAGTCCGAGTAGGGAGAGACATGCAAACCGGATTGACCAGGATTCAAAAAAGAGATGGGACGAACCACGAGGTAAAGAGCAGCAAGAAGCTTGAGGAGACCTAACAAACGTCAGCGTCGAGAAATACACCACTGTCATCGCAATCAGGAGCCTGGATTTGACTCGAGACAGCTAGTGTTCCTGTTAGCTCATCACCAAATCGAAGGGATTCATGGTCAACTCATATTTGAGGCATAACCCGGACGGTTGGGACATGGACATCCGCAATAACTAATTGAAACTCATTGATGCCTGCAATTATGTAAGTAAATAAGCCAACGCGATGAGTTGGGTTATTCAGCGAGGAATACGAATACGATAGGATCTTCCAACACTTGGGAAATGACTAGTGTTGTTCCAGTCGGCTCGGGCTTGGGTCGAGTCGGAGCGGGCTTGAACTTGAGAATATCTTGAGCCTGGCCCTACCTCTGGGTCGGGCTTGGGGGTATTTTCTTTTTGCAACCGTGATACGGTGAGTTATTCGGCTGAAAAATGCCATAAAAAGCTCCTAGGGTTACCGCTGGCTCATATATTTTCCTAGGGTCTCCCCGACATCGATATGTTGGCGGTACCGGTTACTTTTGTTTGAATCGATTCAAAGACCATAGCTATGGCTTTTCAAAGAGGGTGTCCCTTGTTCAAATGCTCCTGATTATATGAATTTAACACTAATTAAGCACAGTTTTCGTACAGTCTCGTTTCATTGGCTCGGACCGCGACCTCTGCGATGCCGATTTCAAGCCATCGTAGAATTCGATGGTCGTTGTCGTCCGTTGAGCATGAGGTATCCGGCGATGAGGAAACCAGTGGAGGGCAGAGAGGAGGCTCCGGCATGGCGATCAGGAATCCGACCGCGTACAGAGCATGTGCAGGGGCTGATGTGGATGCGCTCATCTCGATTGAAGCATTTTTTGCGGGATCCCGCGGACAGCAATAGAGCGGTTGAAGGGACATAGGCTGTTTGATTTGACCTGCATAATTATGATAGTGACTAGCAGATCCCGAATTGCGCACCATGATATCATGCCATAATAGGGAACCACCTTGGGCATTGTCATCCAGAAACGCGTCGGAAATCTTCGGTCTTGTGTCCGGATTATCGAGGGCCTCGTCGATTACGCTATCTAGGCCCTGCAGAGAGAGCGCTCGGATATTGAATATGAGAATTAGGAGGAAGACCAGGCACGCTGCTGATGCGATGGTGTACTCTGCGCATTGTCGCGGTTACGAAAGGATATTCTTCAAGGTACACTAGACTCACGGTATGCGAAAGTGAAGCCTGAGGAAGAAGGCATTGGTGTTTCACCTTTCGGGGAGTGCGAATGCTGCCATCGCCGAAGATTGTGGGCTTAAAACTCGCCGTAAAAAAGCCTTGGTCGAGCCCGAGTCGAGCCTCGACTTGAGCGAGTGGGATGTCAAAGCCATGTGACGGCCATGCCCTTTTCCGCGGGTACTCCATGTCCTCAGAATACTTTATGAAACTCGCTGCGTCTCTTCACCCAGCCTTCACGACCTACCCGCGAGAAGCTCCGCCGGGCTTCATAGAGTATGTCTGCCAGTACGATTCATGGCGCAGAACCCTTCCAGATCGTGCTAAAGCTCCCCTGATCAAAGGTGCCGTTCCCCTCGAAGGTTACCCCATGTTCCCCGTTGACCGCATTTTCCACAGTATTGCGCACTGAGGCCGCCAATAACCAGCCAGACTACGGCGACGAAACGGACACCAGGCTGTTCTTCCCGACGCGCTGGGTCCCTGCCGACGATTCTGACGTGCAGGATGATTTGGCAGCGAATGAGGAGACCGAAACGGATCGGGCGCAGAGGAACGAGTTGATAGCGTGCATCAAGCAGTCGAGTGGCTTTTCGGTGGATACGGGTCGTCTGCAATTTGAGTCCGTCAAGGATTTACATCCGTTCCGCGATCCTCTGAGAACGGTGTGTTTTATCTCGTTGCTTCATTTCCTTGTTGCTCGTGGTTCGTGTGCCTTAGATTTAATGCCATCTCAATCCTCCTCCCTAATCACTCTGTGCTAATACGTGTCCGATTATCCTGCGTGCTATCGAGGATTTATGTTTTACTCCGACTTCCAGCTTTCATAAGCCCTGCAGGTCAACCCACTGACCCAGCAAGGCAGACAGAAGAGGGCTTTGAGTGGAAATGGGAGCGCGCCGTGCGACTCTACAAGGAAGCTCCCCTAGGCAAATGCACGACTCGCTGCACAATCGCTATCGCGAGACACCAGTGGAAGGACAGCTACGGCCCGAATCGGACGCGCGCTATTTAAAAGGAGGTTGTGTAACGAGAGTTTTGCGTCCACACTGGAAGATCTTTGCTCTTGAGGATAATTCGCGCGCAAGTTGCACCCTTTGGTGCGTAGTTGCTACCCTCAATCGTAGCGTGTCGCACGGAACACGGTAAAAACGGATTCGTATGCATCCCTTGATTATCGTGCCACTTCACCGATTCCCGAACGCCTTCGTGACGGCGGAGTGCGTCCGCGCCCATCCCGCTATCGTCGTCGTCGCTTTCTTTCCTCCCGACATAGTCTTTCTCGTCGTCAGGATTTTAGGCGCTGGGAGCAGGGGTGGGGCCGCTGCGCTGCTACATTTAGCCCGTCTGCGCGCGTTCTGCTCAATTAGCTGGAATCTATGAGACTACCGCAAGTTCTGGCTTCAAACTCATGACACATCGCGTCATGTCCGAGCTGCGATTCCAACTCAATTATGTTGCGTGCTGATGATGTCGCCTGAAAGGCCCTTCGAAATAGTCCTGAGCAACATACGGTGAAATTGGACGCCCCCAAACATTTTTCGGTCGGAACATTGCTTACCCAAGCGTCATGAAAAATTTCCGGTTCGAACGCCAAACCGAACCTGAACGCGCGTTCAGTTTCAAGGTTCGGCGGTTGTCCGAACCGAACGCCTCGTTCAGGTTCAGCGTTCAGAGCGAAAGGCCCTGAACCTGAACCGAAGCGAACCTTCCCAGCACTACTCCCTCCACAAAAATTTCTTGGGACGGCCAATCTTCGGTATATAGCCCCTGCGTTTCGGACGTTATAAATTTGTCTTTTGTTCGGCGGCTATCTTGCCTGGGAAGGCGCAGGGAGGTTGCATGCAGTAGACGCCCATAGCTCGAAAGGCACAGAGTTAGGTGGGGCGTCGAAAATTTCGAGGCCTTATGTCAGCTAACATCCTAGCTTTTGAATAGAGGCTGTGTCCTGGAATGTGCAGGAAGGTGAACCAATGGTCGATTTCTCCGGGAGTTCCCGGGGAAGCTTGGTGCTGGGATAGCCCGAATGAACCACTTGGGGATGCTTGTGTTGTGTGGCAAGATTCGATCCCGCATTGTCTGTTTCTGAGATGTCTACTCAAAGTGGTAGAGACTCTCGCCCGGTACAATTGAGTCCAATGGCCCACGACTTCCGTATGGTAGTTGTGGGTGCACGTATATGCGCTGATCTACTACGAGACTTTCGAACTTTCACACCGCCTCATAGACCCGATGTGGGTGCCCAATTTTGTTCAGATCATTCTGCTCTGATGGTATCTGACCTTGAAATTGGAGATAGTAAGGGTTCCTAATACCCGTCAATGCATCTGACCGAGGGACGCAGAAGACAAAACAGAATGAACGAGAAAACATTGAGCGAAGTATAAAATAAATTTCACGATTATATTACGGTAAAACGGAGCAAAGAGAAATACACACCGATCGAGTGAAGCGGGACATTGAAGGGACAAAAGCAATGGTGTCGCGCACGCTCACAGAAGAGCAAACGAAACGAACGCCCGAATTTGAGAAAGGACGCGGAATGCGACGCACCAGAAGGAAACAAATTACCGTCAAAGGGAATGGGGACGTGCGGACGTTCACAGTAAAGCAAACGAGACGAACACACTTCAAATGAAGGGCGGCGGTGCTCGGTTGCTGTTACAGTGAACGCAACGATGTCTGCGGTGGAGGAATCCCGCGCGATATGAGCTGTATTCGAACCGCTCCCGAATGAATATTGGAGCGGTGAGTAACGTATGTGCGGCTGAGGGGAAAAGAAAGAGAGAGGAGGGGTATTAAAGACATACCTTATCTTGCTTCGCGCAATTGCTGCGCATGGACGGCGTTGGGGATGTGCGTAGATGATTCAGAGAATTGAATATTCCGATCGCTCGAGACGTTCCAGAGCAGAATCGCAGCCGGTACGCGAATGCTGTGACAGATCAACACAGGCCATGAGATATAGTACTAATGTGGGGCAAAGAATATGACGCACCAGGTATATGAGAACGGCGGTGTGATCTGGGGAAAGAAGGCTCGCAGGAAAGGTACCTTGTAGTCACGAAAAAGAAAAAAGCAGGAGGCGCTCGACGGGTACACGGAGCTCGAAGAATCTAGCCTAGGAAGTGAGTACGAAATGAGAGCGAGCGTGTCTAAGAAATTACCGAGTGCGGATTGACCGACTCCTCGCGGTAGCTGCGGGACGTGGTGGAGGCCCGAGAGGCGATAGAGCCAGAGTGGAGGGAGGGACGTGGACGCAAAGGGGGGGAGATACGAGGGCCGTACATCGTCCTAGGAGAAAAGGACAAGGCCTAGTTCCAGGGCACGTCTTTGCATCCGAGACGCGAAGCCGAGGGCGATGGGACGTGGTGTGCGGCGCGAGATGACGCTGCAGACACGGCTTGTTTTCTGGGCGGCCGCTCGAGCGAAGGGGACGGACGTAGAACGGGGAGAACGGAGGGACAAGGATACACCCCGGCGACAATGAGTTTGCGCGAGGATGCAAACGGGCGTCGTGGATGTAGGAGAGCGGCGTCGGTACGCAGCGGGATCCCAGAAGGTTGGGATGAAATAGATCAGTGCGGAAGATGAAAGGAGAGAAGCACGGGACAAAGGGCGACAGCAAAGAACACGGCGGAGGGGCAGAGGGAATGTAGGCAACGGAAGAACGCACTTGTTTTATGCCAAAGAATCCGTACGTTGAATCTACAGACGCTAGATTATAGCGCACTCGAGAACTAAAACACTAGGCGAAGCGCGAATCCCTACACCGGAGGGCAGGTGTATACGTTGCCAGAGTGAGTGGAGACATGTAAGTTAAACCGGCGCGCGGAGTCCTTGATATTGATAGTGGCGGATGGGAGTGAATAAGGGAATAGAGGGAGGAGACGAAGGACGCAACTCGAGGATGCCTTCAGTACAGCTTGAGTATAGCTTGAGTACAGCTGTATGCACTCATATTCCGCCAGCAACTGGCGGATGTAGTTGAGAATTCCGCCAAAATCCAGTAGATATCTGGTGTCGTTCGCCGGAGGCCGTCAGAATTCACCCCGCGCTGAAGTCAGAAAATTTATTCTCCGTTGAGCTCTGTATTTAATTATCTGACCCAACTTCAACACCCTCCACAGCATCCCAAAATTCGTCAGATAACAGCCGCATCTTCTTCACAATCTTGCCCTAACTATCTGATTCGAGAACCAGGGTCTAGATTCGTGAACAAGATAGATAGGCGCACAGTTTGAAGAAGTCCCTGTCCATCAATGTCGATTCGAGCGGGGGGATAGCGGTTTTACTACGCCGAGGCAAAGGCGTTCTGATGGATTTTGTCGACTCGAAGCATCATTTAGTTGGCAGCGCTCCTGTCTAACACCGCCGATGGCCACGACATGTTCTTGGCAATAATTCAGAGTCTTGGACACGAAGCAACCGAGAATCGACAATCAGAGTCCTGTGTCCTCGAAATCGTTGAGTATTTACGTTGGGACACACAACTACCCATGTTTTCTCATAATAGGGGATCAAAACTTGCGAAAGTTGTAGTAGGGTGCAACAGATTGTCAATGCTGATGTAGATGAAATTTAGATGTGAATCCGTCCAGATAGAAGTACATCCATGATAGAAACCAGGGGGGACTCTTGGGCAGCAAAGATTGATTGCCCTCGTCCTCGTACCTTCCTTTCAAAATTCTGACAAGTATGTACCTGACGACGCCCCCGGTCACCACCTTGGAACTCTGTCCGCATTTTGCCTCAAATTTCCGCTGATTTACTCTACAAGTTCATTCAAAACAAGAGCGTTTTTTTCGCTGTTGGGCGTAATTTCTGGACCCTGGCCCGCAGCAACCCTGGCCCGCAGCAGGCGATTCCCTACTCCCTCAAAGCACAAAATACATGCCCAAAGCGCCGCCCGTTGGAGGCCGATTTACTCTATATCTAGGACAAGGATGCGGGTCATGTTGGGATCTTGATTTACTTTCTGACGGACAGAGTTAACAGGTAGTGCCCAGGGGCCTACCTGACAGTGGTGGTCGGTTCTCCACGCGCTGCTTGACCGGATTTGCCGCGGCCTACCTGGAACCGACCATTTAGAAGCAGATGTCTTGGTATAAAGAGTGGGCTGGCGAAGTCTCAACCACATATATTGTGCCCGGTCTCTTTTGACGATGTTCGGGATACGCCTCTCTGTGACCACGTCTCTTGCGATCATGAACGCCATCATGCAAGTACATGGCTCAGCGGTAGACCTGGTAAGTGCTCACTTCAGTACTGGCTTCCCAATATGTATTTCACATACGCACTCAGACTGAAAAACGGCAAACCGGAATCCCAGGACAGGTGTAAGTTTGATCTGCCACACGAACAATGTCGGTCGCCCCTAACGGGTTTGCCTGGCCAGGCTAGCGTGTACAGAGCCTGGTTTTACAGGCTACTGTGCAACAGTTACTACCCCACAAAATGGATGTATCATCGTTACCGACCCACTTCTGGTTGGTAATATATCGAGCATCCTCCCGGCACGTGCGGGGAACGGCCAAGATTGCTTCTATCACATGTAAGGCGCCGGACTCACTACGAGTAGTCTTTCTAACCAAATAATGGCGTCTTTTTTTTTTTTGCCAGAGTCGCCTGCGGTCCGACGATGTTCTCTATATTTACCGGGATCAGCGATTTAGCGAGTTCGGGCAACGACAACAAAGTCACTGGCTTCACGTTAGTCTTACGGTATTTATTGGCAGTTCAATTGACCTCAGATTTGGCGCAGATGCTTCTTTGATCTTTGATTGAGGCGGGGAGGTATGGGAGCGACGGTGTGGCTGAGCTTCAGCTGGCGGCAGTGGAGAGAAGCTGGACTGCCATGATGCGAGTTCAGAGGCAATGGAATCTCAGAGTCTTGTTAACTATGCTTGCTTGCAAACGTGTCCATAAAAAGCGGTTGATCAACAGGATTTTCTATTGGGTTGGGCAGAATGACCTGTGTACCCTAGCCGCCCTGATCCGGAACCGCCAAGGTGTAATGGATCGTTACAGTTTTTGCTCGCCGCGATCGACGGCGAGGTCCGGAGCTCGGTTTCTCGGTTTGGCTTCCTATATGGATCGTAACCCGGACTACACCTGGGAGGCCTGTATATGGCTCCGCGTTGTCAAGAGAGAAAAAAAAGTTGGCGTCCAGCCAATGATCATGACCCGCCCCCGAATCGAACGGGGCTTCCACATCCGCTCTGTATCCGACGACAGAAACCCGGCGCGCCTACCAATGGATCTTTGACAGTTTTTAGAAAGCAGGCGTCGGGTGAGCTAGATTTCTGTCAGCTACAAATCCACTGACATTCACCCAACTCAGGAATGCCAGCGTCCGAACGTGTTGAATTTTTTGCAATCAGTGAGTGCCAACCCCATGAATTTTTGCAGTCAAGTTAATCGAACAGAGTCTCGAACTGCTGCACAAGGTCCTCTCACTGTTAACGTCTCCACGGCTCTCACTGTTGGGACATTTAAAACGGCCTACTCCGGCCACCTGGAACTGATTGAGGCTGGAACATTATGATTAAATATACCCTCTGACCATAATGTATTGTAATCATAATATAATCTTAAGGTTTGGGCCCGTATCTAAACGTAACGGTATCGTGATGTGTTGTAATCCCAATTTAATCGCATTTACATAATTGTATGTAATCTACATTTTTTTCCGCCGCATTCTTTTTTTTTTTCAGTTTCAGGTATTACAATGCGTTATGATCCTCATTCTCGCTGTGAAAGGGCTATTTTGAGCTCACATAGTAGAAACAAGGTCTCAGGCAACTCTACTCAAGTCGCTCATGTTGAGACCCGCCCAGCAGGCCAAACGATCTAGTACCAGTTCGGCGAACTATCTAGCCATCTATACCTGCTGCTGTACCGCCCCTACTCCCCGTGCTCCTGCCGCTCGGTCTTTCGTTTTTTCTTTGGCTCACTTCTCCCGTAGCATTTCATGCCTCGAATCGATATCGTATCGTATCGTATCGGGTGACCCGTCCATGGCCATTTGTTCTTGGTTTTGTTATACTCAGCCTCTGGGCCTCCTCGCTGGAGTCGGACCCTTGCTGGCCCGTGAGTACGTGTTATGACTAGAAATAGGAGGAGGATTGTCTCCGTTGATTTGGGACCGACGAGCGACCGAGCAAGTGGGTATGCCTTGCGGTCGAGATGTACTTTTCTTGCAGTTGAGTTGGAGTTCGTGCGTACGCCCCCCGTGCGCCGGGTGGTACTTTTTCTTTCAATATATATTAAAGTACAAGACGCTACTGAAAGCACTCTGCGTAAGCCTAAAGTCAAAACTTCAGTGTTCCCCAGCCCGCTCCATCAGCTGGGCTCGCGTTCCCTTCTTCAGTAGCGACCCTATTGATTTATCGAGCGTCAGTAAAGCGATTTTCTTTATCTTGTTGACGGCTCACGATTTGTAGGGTAAACGGCATGCTTAAACCTTTAGTCGAGACGTAGTGGGCGTACGCCAGCTCGTATATCGGCCGAAACGTTCCTCGAGTCGTGTTTGAAATCGCGGCAAACGGCCCTCCCACAATACTTGAGTTGCATCTTTGGAATGTCGCATCGTATGGAACGGTATTCCGGAGGTTGTATTTCGCAGTGTACTCATACCCCGTCAACAGTCGATTGGAGAGGAGTGCGAACAGGTCGTTCGTTCCTTGGATCCACGCTACTTGACAGGATTCGGCCAAGTTTCCCTAGGTACAACGACGGAAGTTAGAGCCGCATTAACAGTGTATGGGTATGCGGATGAAATACCAGACCAAGCTGAGTGTGTCCCTGATCTCTCCCAGACTCTGAGTCGAAGGTATGTCGAGAGCCAAGCCCGAACATCTCTCGTTCGAGTATAAACTGATCGCTTCGCTGTACCTGCGGTCAACCCGAAATACATTAATATGATGTGCAACCGATTCCGCTCAAAACAACGGACATTGTCGTATTTTCCGTGAAAACAGCAAACCCCATCAACGCTTTCGTGTTTCCAGTTCCAACGTTTGCCTCGTATTGTACGCCGGTATGATCTGCTGTGCGTGAGTCTCCGAGATAGTATGTTCCGTGAAGTACTCACTGTTCAGACGAGGGTAGAACACATTATTAAGCATACTGGAGAGGCTGCTTATGCCGCTTGCGGTCCACCCAGCAGAGGTATACCTGATGATTTCTGCGGCGTTCGTCATCGCAAATGGTCCGAGAGAGGACGCCAGCTGCATGTCAATGTCTACCGACATCAGGAATGAGCAGCTCTGATGCTCGTCGCTATTAGAAGCTCACAGTTAGGATCAACGCTCTTTAGTGTGCCGGACCACGCATCCATGATTTGAATGGCCTTGGTCGCGTGTAACTTAATGCCGGTGTGGAAGTGCCTATTGGCACGCTCGTCGCTGTGACCATCTACAGTATTACATGCGAGTTCCTCATCCGGCGTTAACGACCACCCATTTCTTTCTCCACTTCTCTATCCGATGAATCACTCATGTTACCTCCCTCCATCATTATTCCATCTTTTTAGGTTTTATATTTGCACTACAGGTCTATTCGCGTGCGCATATGGCGCGGAACTGTCCTCCATCAAGTCTCGTGATCGCGCATCAATTAAACACCCACGGTTCGAATCCATCGTAGGAGGCGCATTGAGCGCGGGGCAGGATTGCGATATATTTTCCCTCATACCCATTAAGCCAACCTCAGTCTCTATCATAAATTTCCTTGACTCACACTTATTTTTCCCTCATCTGTAATACATATGGGCCGACGGCGATGCTTTACCTGCGACTTAGGCCTTCTCGGAATGCGCTGGGAATCGAGACGTCGCTGGTTTGGTCAGCCAGGCGACAGCACTGAGGCGGCAGTGTCCTCTTCCTATTCGTCTTTGCGCATCTCCCGGTTTGCCGAACGTCAAAGGAATGAGTTTAGCCTGAGGTATTTCTTTTTCATTTTCACGGACACTTACCTATTTGACTCGTTTGTAACTGTTTGACGTCCTCTGGACACGCGCTGGGCTCTGGTGACGCAGGAGAACGCGTTTCAGCCACCCCGATCATGTACTTATATTAGCTGTCAACGCAACAGAAAGGGGTCTTCCTCTCTCTCTTTCCCCCAATACCCTTGTCCCAAATTCTGAGCCTATCGAGCGAACGAACGAGTCCCGGAGGTCCAGAAGAGGACATCGTCAACATATTTTGTCTATACCAAAGCTGAGTGTCCTTTTGAGAGAATTATTCTATATTTTACTCGGTGGTTACAGTGCACAATCCTCTGCCGACCTTCCTTCTCTGGTCTATAGCCTGACCAACACCCTCTTCTACACCGGTCAATTTCCACATCTTTGACACGGTACTCGATGAGCTCGACAACTCGCAAGGTATGGGAATCGCGATGATATATACAAGGGCATTTTGGTACGCGGCCGTGGCGTCCGCCTCGAATGACGCACGGGTGGTCAGCATCTCTACCGGCGTCGACATTTGATAGGCATTTTACAGCCAGAATTAATGCGACTAGACCCAAGGATGCCATTCTCATCATGGGAAAGGGTACCTCGCTCTCTATATGTTCAGAACCTCCGATATTCAATGGTTAATAGGGTCGAAAAAACAAGGTCAGGCCCGAGCTGTCGATGACTACCTCAATCTCTATACGTTCAGAACCTCTGACCATTCAGTTAGTTAAGAGGATCGAAGAAGCAAGGGTCAGGCCCTAGCTGTCGATCACTACTTCTTGAATCTCCATAGGTTCAGCCTCCGATACTCAATTTCTGGGGCGGTTAGGAGGACATGGGTCAAGCCCGAGCCATCATTGGTACCTGAATGTCTATAGGTTCAGAACCACCAAGCAGACAATACTGGACTCGCGAACTTGCGCGGAAGATGTAATATACAAACCGCCACAACCGCTGAGCGCAGAGCCGCTACGAGAGTAAACTTTTTGGATAATAGCGCGATATGGACGAGAAGTTCTTGGGATTCACGTGTTTAACACGAGGAGAGCGAAGAGAGAAAAAGGCAGCCGTAGTGGATAACTCCTTGGTTAGAGGAGGGAAAACTTCCGCATTAGTAAACGGCGGATAGATCCGGACCTGTACAGGAGTGCGTGTATTCAGCGGCGCTTCGCCGTTAAATTAATTACAGTAACAGTTGGTTCCCGGAATAAAAAATATCGATGGCCAGCTAAAATATCGACAGGACCTGCACATGCATGGATACCATATCATGAGTGTGATCCTTCACCACTTTTTCCTCAATCCTTCTCGTTCATATAAAGCACCGTTGTGCTGCGGCCACCGCACCCAGCCTCCCGCACCTCCAGTCGCGTCAGCCGCTCGCGCATCCCGCCATGTCCGACAAACCTTCCACCAGGGACAAATGTGTACGCTGTGTGAGTAGCCGGTGGTAGACGAGTACGCGAGATATTTATGGAGAATGCGACGGCATCCGGCGACGGTAAAGGTATGCTAGCTGCTGCGAATGCTGTCGCGGGGAAACCATGAGACGGGGGAAACGAGGTTCAGTTGAGGGCCGCGGTTGTGGTGGGGAACGTGGTTTGGACGATGACGAAAGGTCAGCGACAGGGGCTTGTTGATCGATATGAAGTCTGATGAGCAATAGGCCGTGATGCCGGAGCCGGCGAAATTAAACCCTGAAGTATTCAGGAAATGACAATGCAGTTCGGCCGTCGCCTGGGCTAAGCAAAGCTTCAACTCCCTGGAATCCCTGGATCGAGTCGGCGGCGTCGCGGCCCGTCGTCCGCGTGAATCGGATGGAAACACAGAAACATCGAGTGGAGGGCCAAGAGAAAAAAAACTGTAGCGGCTTCAAGGTCGGAGTTGGGTCCGAGTCTGAGTCATCATGGTAGAAAGTAAGAGGCGAGAGGTTGTCGTTGTTTGACCAGGGCAAGTTTGTCTTGGTTAGTGTGCGGATCAGCGGGCCGCATTCCTTTCTTTTTTGTTGTTGTTGTAAGGGTACTCAGTCTGCAGAAGCATTCCAAGATCCTCCATCTGGGTCGTGGTGTGGAATTTCACCACTTTCGCCGTCGAGGGTGTCCGTGCCGAAATTAGATGGCCTGTAATATTCCGGTGGTTGCGTGGGATTCGAACCCACGGCCGTTACGTTACTAGCCGACGGCAGCCGGTCTTTTCCGGCTAGGATTTGTGGCGTATCCACTTAAGCCACGCGTCACCCCGCATTCCTTTCTTGCTCTTTAGCCCGCTCGGAGAAGTGGCTGGTCTTCTTTCTCCAAATCTTTCTCCGGTGACCGGAAGCCCCGGCTCCTCTCCAGAGGGCCAACAGAGGGCGGTACTTCTCAGTGGTCAGCAGCGGCACTCTGCTGTTTTGATGCAGGGACAGGAAGGTGTATCTGGACTCGCCCCATGGCCAGTGTCACTATCAAGAATTATGTGGTCGAGATGATGCTGAGTGGACGACGGGCATTCAATATTCAATGCTTGTCTTCCTTCTATCCTGCACGCTCATGGGCATGCCGTAATCACCCCTTGTCGCGGCACCAAGGGGCAAGGCATTCGTGGAAGAGAAGACATCACGACGCCCCCGGCCGCTGTGCGAAGTCACAGGATACGGAGGGCGAGTTTGGGATCATCGCTTGACCACCACATAAGACATTGGTTAGTTGCTTCCCTCGACAGGGTGGATGTTCGAGAGACTATTCCAATTGCCAAGAATGGCCTTCCATCTTCCCTCACCTGGGCGTTGCCAACAGTCACATATTGAAAAAATCGAAGACGTTTGCGCCACAACAGTTCCCAGGGTGTGGCGTGATCTTTCCTTGCAACTTTGATTATCCTCCTTGATCTCCTATATGCTAGTACGGTGTGTGTACAGTGCCCAAAAACGAAGGCCAAGGCCACGTAACAAGTTCATTCTGAGCTGGTTTCCCAGATATAAGCATATCATCTTGATAGTTGCAGATTCGACCTGAAAATCGATGGCTCTCAGGACATGATCGCCCTTCCAGGCTACATATCTAACCAAAAGCCACCTATATCAAGGGGTCACCGGTCCGTGATTGCCGGACCGGGAGTTGGTTGTTTTGGCTGCCAGGCCTTCTGGGAGCCGTTGATGGTATGGCTTCTTACTTCGCTTCACACAACTATAACCTCATTTCCAGCCACCTCGACTGGTTTTAACCCAGTTTCAACGGTTGATCCTAATTTGGAAGGATGTTGTGACTCTGTTTGGTCAGAGTCGTAGCCACCTTCGTCACTTCGTTACTTCGCTTAAATTTGCAAAGTTTCGTCATTTTGATGGAAAATTCTGAAACTTCGTCACTTTGATGAGTTTCTAGTAAAGTTCGTGAGATGTACAACCCCCACAAATCAAACGCATCAATCCGGCCAACATTTTCCTCTCCCCCGTTTTTTCTTATAGATACCTTATGCTGACACTAACCCTAACCGCTAACCACTAACCTCTAGCCTCTAACCACCTAACCCGAACCTAACCGGCCACTCTCGGCAAGCTGTTGATACCTATCACTCCATGATGTGCCGAGGAGTCGCCACTTGACAAGCTCGGGATACTAACTCACGAACTTTCGTAGAAAGCTATCAAAATCACGAACTTTCACGAATTCCCATCAAAGTTACAAAGTTTCGCAAACCTAAGCGAAGTAACGAAGTGACGAAAATGGCGCGGACTCGTTTGGTCATCAACCATGGTTCCGGACTATGGTGCAGTGCCCTGGTAAATTTTCCAAGATGTGCCGTCGCTTCGCTCCGGCTTAAGTTCCACTCAACAGCGATGAAACTTTAAGTTCACAAATTGAAAGAAATGTCATAAGAACGAATATCGTTTGAGTACAATTGGTGCAATATTTGGAAGAGTCGCCTTATCTCCCCGTGAAGACTGAAGACAAATCTTCGTGGCTGCTATGCGCTGCTTGTGCGCAAGAGCCTTGTGGGCAGCCGGCTAAGCACTGCACGGGCGGGGCTTCAACATATGGTGGATTTCGAAACAACCACTGTCACTGCCTCTGATACGGGCAGGGTGAAAGTGACGTTTTGACGTTGCACTGACGTTTGACTGACGCTGTGACGTTTTCAGTTGACGCGGATCGGCGGGTTGATTGACGCGGCAATGTCACACTGACGCAGGGTCACAATCTAGTCATATTAGAGAGTTTGCGATGCAGCCATTCGAGCCATCTGATGGCTGTTTGGCGTTGCGCAAATTTTTGGCTAATGGCTTGAATGGCTTTGATACTTGCACATATTTTTGGAGCCTTTGAATTGCCTCTGAGTTGTTCAGCTTATGTATGGGTGTTCAGTCCCACTCACATATATAACGGCCAGATTATAGGCCCAAAATAGTTAATTTTGTTGAATTTGGAGGTCTCATGCAGTCTAGGAGCAACCTTTAGGCTCCACCCATGATAACACACTCATTGACACTCTTTCTAGCAGAAAAAAGCATACATTGACTTTATTTTATCAGCCATTCAAGCCATAGTAGCCATCAGTTTGCGCAACGCCAAACAGCCATCAGATGGCTTGAATGGCTGCATCGCAAACAGGCTATTGTGGAATTTCCTTTCGCATCGTCGAGCGCTGATGAAGCAGAATTTCCTGGATATCTGCCTCCAATATCATCCAGAAAACTGTGCGCAAACCAATAATACCCAACTGACCATGTGTGAGCCCGAATATCCATCTCTTGCGAATAAAATTCAAGGTACATACATGTTCACTGTTATGCCGACTCGTACGCGACACGAAGGAGTGCCGACAACATCCTAAACATCAGGACCAGTATTCAGGATGGATTTTTGCCAGACTTCACGTTGGGAGGAACAGGAAATCTTGTCAGGCCTTGCATTTTCCATCTAGCTCGGTTTGTTTGGCCTTAGCGTCGGAATTTGCACTCGTTACGCATTGAGATATTATGTAAAATCTAGGGCGAAGAATATTTCGGTCTAGTTGGACCTGATGTCCATGTGGCCTGCAAAGTATTTATGACTTGAAGACTATTGTGTGAACAACTTGGTGAAGGTTTTAAACGACGGGTTCCCATACTTGCCAAATGCCGCAGAGAATATATTGGAATAATTGGGCTTAATAATCCCGAACACCATCTGCGGATGCGTCAGTCAACTGACGCTGGGTGGCTGTGCACTGACGCAGCGCGGCGTACATATTGACGCTGGTCAGCGCACGCATTTGTGAAGTGCTGCTGATGCAAGCATCAGTGTTTTTTGTATGATCGGTATTCACTTGGTTAATATTGAAGGAAAAGCAACCCACTTGTGGAGCTGTGGAGGTTGAACCTTGGAAAGGTTTTCGTGGCTGGACAGATATGTTGCGTGGCAAAGATGACCATCCTGTTGGAGTTATTCTCTTGCATGTATTGCAAGACAGTACCATGAACTCGTAAGGTAGGCTCTTTGATAGCCTGGAATAATTTATTTTAGTCCGTGGACGCTGGATACTAATTTTTATCTGAAAACCTTTTTTTCTTGAATAACTTGTACAAGGTGGTAAATGACGGGTTGTTGTGGATATTAAGTATCATTAGGGAGTTCTTAAAGATGCTTGACATCCTAATTTCGAAGCCCATCGGTGGAAGCGTCAGTCAACGTCGATGCAAATTGACGCATGGGGCTGTGCATTGACGCAGAGCAGCGCACCTACTGACGCAGATCTGCGCACGCAATCGTGAAGGTTCGCAAGCACGGATGGAAGGCTTTTAAGCCTATCTCCATGCATGAGGAATATATTCCCGCTACCGTTAGGTAAGGGTTCTTATAGGGCGCCCTAACTTCAGCCACTTGCAGAGCATCACATTTTCGTCAGCCGTTTTTGCGTAATCTCCCCTAAAGTGCTTGGCGGCCACGTCTTCCTGCCCCAAACATTTCAGATCAAATGTTTCAGATCACCGATCATTTTGGTATGCTGCCACGTCGCTTCCTCTTGTTCTTGACTCCCATGTCGCCCTTTGCTACCTTTTGCAATGTACCACTCTCCTCATCCGTTGATCCAAGCTCCGAATGTTCTCCCTTGTCTCTTGACTGGCTTCTATCATCTGGAGTCTCAGCTTCTCAATCTGTGGCTTCTTGACTGCTTACTCTTCCGACGACTGACTCATTGTGTTCCATGTACATGAAGCTCCGTGTACACTCGGGTCTCTCTTATGACCTTGTTCTTGGCCGTGATTGGGTATTCTTTTGTCGACAAACTCTCCCGCATGCCTCCTTTGTTCTCTCTTCGGGTACCATTGCTCCGGGAACATTGGCAAGCAAGTATCTTATTATTCTCTATTCCGCCTAACAACTGACTATTCTAGATAAAACCCATCTCCCTGCCTTCAGTGTCGGCGCTCCGGATCCGGCCCGTGGTCTCGACAGCGCGATGACAGCGCCTGACAAGGAATCTCATCGTAAGTGTCCGCTTTATCTTCGCGCAACTCGACGTTAATCTATTACCCAGCTCCGCTGCGGCCTTGTGTTTGCAGCGAGTTTTCCTCATGTCAATGCTCATCTACCTCTATCTCTGATTGCATACCAGACCATATGACCGCACCTACTGTAGATACTTGTATGTAGGCAACCGTCACGGTAACGGAGGGGTCAGTTGCGTTGCCCAAACCCTCCCCAGTCACGGTAACGGGTGTGCTGGTTGCCTTCAAAATACCGTTACTTACATCCAAAAGAAATCAGAGAAAATTCAAATTATATTTATTTGGCTACTTCGGACCTCGCGTAGGCCTGGAATTTGCAAACTTGGAGATGAGGATGGAATCCCAGGTGGCCTGTGTCATCAAGCACCCATTCCTGATTTTGAACGCTTTGGTTGGTGGTTGCCCAAATTGGCAACGGTCACAGTAACAAAGGGTCTGGTTGCATTGCTGAAAGCTGTTTGGGGTGTCACGGTCTGGAGGCTGGTTGCCTACATACAAGTACTTACAGTATTATGACTTCATTCAATATTATTCGTGATATATTACTTGGCCGTCATACTACTCGCTCCCGGGTCTCTGTATTCCATTCAGATTTGCCATCACTTAAGAGGTCCCTTGAGCTGCATGCTATACCGACTTCTGACTTCTGGTATGAGTTTGACACAATGTAGGCGTGTTCTCTTGCACCATATTGCGACTGGAGCTTGCGCAGATCATGCCGTGGATGTGTCAGTCAATCCCGGGCCAGATCGCTCAGCTTGTCGAGCTCTATGCCAGGACTTTGGTTGCGCAGCAGAAATGTCGAAAGCAGTTTTGAATATTGTCCTCGATGCTGATCACAAACAGATGTCCACGGAAAGTCTTTCTCATCTAGCAGCTGCTCTCAATATATCTGTCCCTGGTGTCCGTAATTTGCGATTCAAACTGCGTGCTGCCTTAAAAACCCATTCTGCCAATATTGCCTCCACTACCCCGGATATTAGTTCTTCTGCATCAGTCACAGACTTCTTCAACTCATTTGAACACCATCGGAGGCCTGTTCTCCTCTCCATTGCTGCTTTACATCGCATTGAAGTCTCAGATAAATCCTCCATTGAATCCCTCCGCCGTCAAATTACTCAGCACATACTGTCTGGTGATTGCACTCAGTGTTCTCAGCCGCATCCACCAATCTCCCTCCCGAATGGCCTATTATTTCCGGATTGTGCCGATGTTTCCAATGAATGGCAAGTTAATAGTATTGACCCTGATATTCAGGTGCACATTCTAAGTGCCGTTTATGGAAGTAAAATTTCCTCCAGTCCTTTGCGCCGAGTTTTGTCAAATCTTGATGTTGAGTATGATGACAACGACAGTCTCCCACCACTGCGGCGAAAGCTCAAGAATTACATCCTCAAACTGTGGAAAGGGAAGACACAGAACGGATACAGCGGCAGAAACATGACAAACTGGTGGAGGAAAAGGAAGGACTTAAGTCAGTTCGTCAATCGTGGCCCCAACTTGTACCACAGTCTCTGAAAAATAAAATTCTCCGCCTGTTTCGCAGTGAGACTAGCTCAGAGGCTCTCTCGACGTTCACTTGTGCCGCATGTGCAGAATCTGTGCCTCTTCGTTCCCACTGCTCTGTGACCGTTGGTGATCCGAACTTTGAACTAAATGTCCTCAAGCATCCAGATCTCAGATCCGATGAATCTCTGCTACTTGATCAATATAAGTGGTTACACAAGTGTGATCCTCCCCCCATGCCGTTTGACGAAGGCCCCTTGCGGGACATTCTTGTAGATCGAGATGGTGCTTCTTTTCCAACTGATGGCAGTCCACCTTCTCTCTCTCTGTGCAAATCATGTCATTCTGCATTGAAAAACAAAAGTTGCCTGCATTGGCTCTGGCGAACAAGAAATTTCTCGGCCCTGTTCGAAGTGAACTTTGAAATCTAACCATAATCGAGGAAGCCATGATTGCGCGGTGTCGGTCAAAGTGCTGGATTATCAAACTCAAAGAGGAGAACCAGGATCTTGAGCTTCAAAATACCCAGCGCGGTGTTCACGGCCACGTTATCATCTATCCACAACAGCCATCGAAGATTGCTGATATCCTGCCGCCTGCTGTTGAAGAGATAACTGAGCCAATTTGTGTTCTGTTTGTTGGGTCATCGCGCCCAACGCCAGAGTGGCTCCGAGACCATGCAAAACCACTTGCCGTCAATGCCACACGAGTCCGCAATGCACTTGAATGGTTAAAGAAACACAATCCGCTCTACCGGGATATCAAAATCAATGAAGAGTGTCTGAGGAAAATCCAGTTCCACCGTTCAACATCGAACACGTTCGAAACAGCACTGCCAGTGAGGCTGCAACTTCCCGATATGATTCCACTGCCGCTCCCCAATCTTCAACAAATCCTAATGAGTCTATCCCATTTCAAAATCTGGTCATAACCGATGTAGACTGCCATGCCTCCTCTAATGAACTCCGGGCTGCGGCCCTTCGTCATGCCAAGAAGAAAGGTGGTGGCTACGTTGAAATCCCTCACGATCATATACCCGAGAACGAATTCCGGAAGGACAGTCTACTGTTTCCACTGATATATCCCACCCTCTTTTATTATGGAATTGGAGGACCTAATGACTCTAAACGACCTGTGCGACTGTCCTTGAAACATCACGTAAAGCATCTTCTCAATCTGGCTGACTCGAGGTTCCAAGAACACCCATCTTTTATTTTTACTGCTTTCAATATACTGGAACGTCATGAGATGCTTCTTCACACTGGGTTGAAGGTCAAGCGTTCAAATTTCGCCTCTGTCGCGTCCCAATTTGCATCTGTTTCCCCGCAGGTTGTTCAAAGAATAGCCGAACGTGTTGCAAACGGTGAATCTCCTACGCCTACGAACGAAGAAGAACGCAAGGTCCTAAATTTGTTGAAACAAGTGAATGGTGTCGCTTCCTCCGTTCCAGGTTCCTCCGCCGCTCGGGTTGCAATGAGAAATGAAATTCGAGGGCTCATGATTAAGGAGGGCCTCCCGAGTTTCTATCTAACCATCAACCCAGCAGATGTTTTCAATCCGATTGTAAAGTTCCTTGCCGGACACGAAATTGATGTTGATGCTTTGCTTCCAGAAGATGTCCCTAACTATTGGGATCAGTCAGTCCTCGTCACCGAAAATCCCGCTGTAGCTGCACGATTTTTTAATTTATACATAAAGTGTTTATTTCAACCTTGCTTGGACTACGGCTGTGTTGAAGCTCAAGGGCGTGGCACTCTCCATTGTCACATGCTCGTCTGGGTCGAAGGTGGCCTGAACCCGAATGAGATTAAGAAACGCGTGCTCGGAACTGACCCATCAGATATTGATTTTGGTAAACGCCTTTTGGCGTTCTTGGATGACACCATCTCTAACTTCATTCCCGATGATCCCGATCCCAATGTCGAGGTACCTTCGGATCACCATCATCCATGTTCAGTTCGAGGCATACCAGTCCATGAGCAAGATGACCAAATTTCACCCCAGCGCCAGAAAGACCTTCGTAATGTTGTATCGCAATGTCAATATCACACTCACTCAAAAACCTGTTTCAAATATTGGCGCGGACCCCCAGAACCAAAGACATGCAGATTAGACTTACATGAGGATAATGTTCGTGCCGAGAGCTGCATTGACCCCGAAACAGGGGAGATTCATTTGCGGTGTTTGAATGGTCTTGTAAATAGTTTCAACTGTACAATGATTGAAGCGCTCCGTAATAATATGGACATTATATTTATTGGGTCCGGTGCATCAGCCAAAGGTATCCTGTATTATGTCACCGACTACATTACAAGGTCGCAGTTGAAGACTCACGTTGCTTTTTCTATGCTCAAGCTTACAGTCAAGAACTTGGGAGAATTCAACCCTAGGCCTGATGAGGACGACACGACCACCCGCGCGAAAAAACTGCTTCAAAAATGTGCCTACGCAATGTTATCTCAGCAGGAGCTCTCTGCGCAGCAAGTTGCATCGTACTTGCTAGATTTCGAAGACCATTTCACAAGTCATTCATTCCGGGACTTCTACTGGACATCTTTTGAGAACTTTATTAACAGAGAGGACCCTAGCCCGGAATGTTATGTCTCAAAAAGAGCCTTGAATTCAACAGCATTGTAATTGTTGCAGTCTTGTCTGACACGCCACTCAGGTTTATCATATCCTCGTGGACAAGCTCCGAGTCCTTGACCGCGGTGATGGTGAACCATTCGTCGCAGCGATCCCGACCGTTCCCACCGTCGGAGATCGTAAGTTTTCTCCAGTCACGCCAACCAAGAGGGCACGCGATGACGCGGCAGATGCGGCCTTTGCTAGTTTTGGATCTGGGGCATCTCCAAGCCCATCGAAGCGAGGGAAGCGAGGCGGTCGTACTTAATTGCCTTTCATTGGCTCAATTGCTGAATACGCTCCACTCTCCCTCTTTTACAAATTTCGTACATCATCCAACATATACCAGTCCTTCCTTACATGAAAGTAGTTTATTCTCGCTTTAATGCAACACCTATTTAATGTTTCAATCGGTTTAAATGCGTGCAAGTATACGATGAGTCTGGAGAACAGATAGTAATGGTAGCGGGCTTTGCTGCTTGCCGGCCCTACCTGCTTTATTGGAACAGTTTGGAAGCTGGAGAACTTGAAAATAGACCAACCGACCTCAACAGTATAACGTCCGATTGATGCAGCGGCGGTGTGAATTGTTTCAACATAATTTATATATATTTGTGGTAATCAGGTCGAAGCACAATGCCCAACAAAATACGTCCACAAAGGGAAGTATGACAGCCGTGAGGACCAACCATAGAAAGCTTAACATCAGACATCAAGAGTACGAGAGATAGGCGACCAGAGTGGCCAGAGATTGGATAATTTTGTGGGAGTACGAGACGAAGAACATCGGCAGCATGACAGTGGTGCCCAAGAGATTAGGCAGGCGGCCCTGAGCTACGCAGCACCGGCGGAGAGTGGCGCATAGGCAGGGCAGAGAAAGTTGAAGTTGAAGGTGCATCGACGCAGGGATGTCACACTGACGTTTTGTCACGACGCAAGACCGGCGCAGCTTGACGCATACCAGGAGTGCAACTGACGCTGTGAGGCGCAGAGTTGACGTGGACGGGCGCTGAATTGACGCTGCAATTTGACGCATGCGTCAGTTGCGGCGCTTGTGACGCATGACTGACGCCAACTGACGTTGCACGGAATCTAGTCGACGATTTTAAACGGCCTCAACGGTGACTATCTGTCTGTTTTATTGCTGTAAACGATGTACTAAGGACCCTCCTAGATGCCCGCGGGGTATCAGACCTCAAGGATGGCGGCAAAGGTAAGTTCAACATTGACGCAAAATTCCACTGACGCAGACTGACGTTGCATGCGTCAAACGTCAATGCTGCGTCAAAATATCCTTGCCCCTCTGATACTGGTACGTTTTTCTTGAAGTACGGCAGCTACAGTCCGTTGTTCATGAATTCACGGTCCAGCCACCGCTGCAGAGCTGGCGCGGTTTGGGAACATCACTGTTGTGCAGGCCCAGTCCAACTTGTTCTCCAATAAACTTGCATTTGACCAGAACTGCTCGGTCTCGGATTTGGACTAAGGGAGGAACTGGCTGAATATAGCTGTGATTATCGTTCTGGCCCATCAATTTACTCAGCCCATACTGTTGCGAGTCTGTGAGATTTAGCGTGCGTGAATTTACAGTTCGCAATCTTGAATTTCCATACGAACACTACGCATCAGATATAGGATTCAGACGCGCTCAGTTTATGAAGCAGGTGATATGAGTGGGCTATCTTCGTTTCAGCAAGACTCAAAGCTTCAACTACCAGCTGACAGGAAGTGCTACGTGCGACTTCGGCGTTACAGATCAAGAGGAGTTGAATTTTTAAACGATAAATGATGTCAGCAACCGCGTGGAACCCTGTCTCAGTCTATGCATTACAAGGATCTCTTTTCCCGACTCAATGTCGCACAAAATTCATGCATTTTTGGACTTCATTTGACTCGCGTTTGGCTGACACTGGATATCCCAGAATGGGCATAGAGCGGTTCAGATCTCATGACTGCTGGCTTCTCAACAGAAATAACGCTAATTCATGGGACTTGTCACTCGCGTCCCACCCTCTTCACACAGTGCTATTCAGAATGGAACTCCTTATCTACTATGTAGTTGCTCTCGGGGCCTTCATCTCAGTGCTGATCGTGAATTTGATGCTGCGACGACAACAGAACCCTCTCCGGCATATCACAGGACCACGATCACCGTCCTGGCTCTTCGGTGAGATCAGCGCTTTATTTCGCAATTGGGCGAACCTAAGTCTGCCTTCCTAGTCGGTCGATGTTTAAGGTATTTGTTGACGGCACTTGGACAAAAGAGGTTAAATGAAATGGAGGAATCCAAGCGCTGGTCAGCGCTAATCAAGCGGAGTTTAAAAGCTTCAGACGGACAGAATGCTTAATTTTATAAATAGAAAGAGATGGAAATCAGAATCGTCACGTAGAAGAGACCAGAATGCTGGGTGGAAGCGCGTGGATCAAGTACAGGAGACGGAGGACTCCAGCTTCACAGCTGTATCAGATTCAAGGGGCATCAGGAAGTCAAGAGTTTGTCTGTTCTGCGATCTTCCACCGGAAGCAGAAGAATCGCTGTGTGCTGCAGATACAGGCGTATATGGGGATTTGATGTATCACAAGCCCATATCTCCGACTGGAAAAACTCTGTTTGGCGCATTTCACTACTCAAGAGCAACTAAAACGCATGCTGCACGATGCGGGCGCACGGGACTTGATCACCACCTTCCCATCTGACTCAGAGATTGAGATGCAGGGCAGGGCCTATTTATCGCACGAAAACCAGCCAGTGAGTACAGGAACAGGTACGTGAGTTAGTCCGTCGCAGCGTAGCCTCCCACATCTCAAGAGACACCCTTTCCACTAAACACAGAACGCGTCATTTCCACTCCCCTCGGGGTGATGCACCTGTCGGGCCCGCAGTACTTGACCAATTCGAGGAAGTTGAAGTCAGTGGTGCACTTGAATAGAACGTCGGGGTGGTGCCGCGCGGGTCCGGGAATCCGATATCATATGTCGCCTGCTCGGCGGCACCGTAGTACCAGCCGGCCGGATCCGCCACTGGATTGGATGAACATGTAAGCCAATGACACCCCGAAGCCGAAGTTACAACTCACCGAGCGCTTTAAGAGTATCCCACAATAGAGGTGGCCGGCGTTGCAAAATTGACCCAAGACGGTGGTGACGCATGCGAGCATCGTGGCAGAGAGGAGAGTGAATTTCATAGTAGAGGTGTTGTTTTACGAGTGCAGTGTGCGACACAAGTGCGTTTGGTTGACTGGGTTGTCAATGGCTTTTCTGTCCGATTCCCTGTTGCTTTTATACGCCAAGTACGACCGTGCAAGTGAACCTCAACTTCTTAAATCTTTCGACTTGGGTCGCCGCCGATGTGGCGTGTAACGTGTCGTGAACGTTTCATTCCGTCTACAGTAACCGGAAACCCGGTAAGACCAAGCAGTCAATTAGCAGTCTTCTCGGGCGTTAAGTCGCTCAATAAATGCTGCTTCTGGAGCGGTATGAAATCGTGAGGAAATGGCGGTGATTTGGAATACTGGCGCCCGTAACTGGATGCCTCTCCAGCCGAGGAGAGGGACAATGCCTCTCCAGCCCTCGAATAATTTTGAAGAATCGACTTACTGCCTTTGTCACCCTCTTTATAAAATTACGTCTGTCTGTCTGTCCGAAGCTTTTTAAGCTCCGCTGTCAAATTTCTGGCTCAGCTGACGCTTTCTTTTATTATAGTAGTAGATTCTCATCTTCTTACGGCGAAGTCCTGCTGCAATTCTCCCAGGTGACGGCGACTGAGAACCCAATCAAATCAGCTGGGGCGAGCCGTGCTCTAGAGCGAGAAGCAAATTTGCTTCTCTCCCTGAGGTGTCGCGATGAAAGAACCATGTCACGATTCCATCACCGATGGCCCCTTGATTTTCAATGGTACTCAGGACAGGCAATCCAGGAACCCACACAGAACTTCCCCAGAAGGTTCTTGAACCTGGCCCCTCAATTCAGTTCCCTTCCGAAAGCTGAACGAATGCTACACGGTCAGCCTGAGAGTCGCACTTGTACAGTTTCGCTGTGCGTTGAAGCCGGAGGGTTACCCAAGCTTGAAATGTCCTTGAAACGAATTCGGAGAAGTCTAGTGAATTTCTGAATTCCTGCTGCAATTCTCCGAGGTGACGGCGGCTGAGAACCCAACCAGATCAGCTAGGGCCAGCCCTGCTCTAAAGCCAGAAGCAAATTTGCTTCTGTCTCTGAGGGTCACTGAGGTGTCGCGGTAAAAGAACCAAATCATGAATCTATCACCGATGCTTTCAATGGGATTCAGGGAACATGAATTTTCGAGCCCAAGAAAGCCTCACTGGGCACCCAGCCATTCGTCTCTAAATGTTGTGTGCTCTTTTCTGTGTGACATTTCCCATCTGCGATAACAAAATCCCACTGATATATCGCCTAACATCTGTCGCTGCTTCCAGTACCATTGCACTGGCGACACTGTAATAGTCTATCCATCAGATCCGCCGACATGGAACCGCCGACATGGCCCCATGTCGGACATGTTCCCCTTTAGAAGCCTTTCCCCGTCTTTCTTCCCACTATCTAGGCTCTTGAGACTCTTAAATAGACGTGTTTTGACCTCGACCGCCATTTTGCGTCAGACATGGCCCGACATAGGCCCAGACATGGCATGGGGTCCTTCTAACGCCTTTCCGTCAAAAACCCCGTCTTTCCACACCATATAGGCGCAGTTCGTATTCGACGTCGCCCCATTTCCGAGGTCCGGCCCCTTATTGCGTCCGACATGACCTGGAGTAGACGGAGTACGATGTCGAAAATAATATCAACTTGGTGGACTTCAGGTGCCAAGGCTGATAATAATATGGGGGTAATGTAATCTCGGCTCCAGATGTTCGGGTATGTCACTCGGAATGATCCGAGGCAGAAATTTTGATGAAAAAGGCGGGGGGAGAGACATACGTTATAGGGCAGTGCTCCCCCATCAAATCTCATCAAAACTTCTGCCTCGGAACAATTTCCGAGAGTTCCGGTTTGGCTAGATAACTGATTACTCTGTCTGCGAGCGCAGCGAGCCCACTGCCCTATAGTACGGCTGGGAACGAGACTAGGGGTAATGTCGAGAACGTCGTTAAATGATTCTACAAGTTTCGTTCGAATTATGGAACTGTTTGGCGCCAACGACGGCCGGATTATGTCGCAGGTAGCCCGTAACTCGAAGGGAATTTCATTGAGGCCTGCAGAGGCTCGGACGTATTCCCCAAAGCTGCCATATGCCTTGTCTTCAAAAGAATTTAGGATATCACGAAGTTGCGGCCAGGGCGGCATCGTATCACCCGTGATGTGAGAGATGGCAGAACTAAATTCAGCGTATCCTCGTGCATCCGCTTGACGCTTGATTTCACTGAGTACGGTGCGGATGGTCTTTTGGACAGCTGGGGAGGTCGTGAGGATGGTCACAGGATTTTGGATGGCTGGGGAGAGCGCCTTGGGCTCTATGGCCAAAATATTCCGGACGAGCCGAGCAACTGCACAAAACCCAATCCAATGGACCAGCGCAAATGCAGATGTTGAATAGAGGTGAACCTTCCGGTTGGGATGAAGGATGATAGAGCAGTTGTATCAAAGACGGGGAAGGTTTCTCGTGTCGAGACATCAGATGCAAGGAAATATGCAATCGCCCAAAGCGCCTTTATGCAGGCAATGCGGCGCAACATCTCGTGTTCAGGACGAAGCAGACCCGTTCTCGCGTCACCAAGACTTGATTTCATGGACAATGTGGACTCTGTAATTGCGATTCATGTATTGTTGCTAGACATGTATTTCTGTAACCCAATGATTCCCGGGATATTTTTTGTTTTTGGCGCTGCGAGAAGACGACAAAGAAAGCAACTGTGGTAGCCGCACAAGGTGGATGTGCTTGTTTGTCAATGTGTACGTGCCGCGTTCCTTGCTCTTGACCACCACCCACGCGTCCGTCCCGTCTCTCCTGCTTCCTCACAAACATCCGGAATGGTATTCAATGCGTCTCTACCGCCATCAACCTCAATCTGACGCGTAAATCCAGGCGTCCAAGTCAATATCGCGCGAAAATGCCCCCCGTACAAGATCCTGAGATCGACGCGGAAATCAGTTTTTTGTTTATCCTTCCGACTATCTATCACTCTCAGACGCATTCTAGTGGTGTCATACGAGTATATTCGTTGCCCCCAGGGTCCGGAAAGTGGCCTGAATCCACAAACAGTCACCGGTACGCTATTACCGCCAATCAAGAATAATATATCTCGGATGTTTGGTCCAAATCTTATGGGCAGGGTGAAACTGACGCGGTGACGTTTTCAATTGACGCAGATCGCCGGTTGATTGACGCATACTGTCACACCGGCGCAGTGTCACGTTTGACTAGTCATATCTAGTGCTGGCCAAAAATACGATACGGAAAAATAAATTTTGAATATATTCAAAAAAATACAGATACGATACGGCCCTGGAGGCTCCATCTGAATATGAATACGACAGAATATGAATACGATACAATATGGATATAATATAATACTGGCCCGGCGTATCCAAATATATTTGAGTACAGGAAAGGGCTGATTGTAGCTGCCGGCTGTCACCGGCTGAGAGATGGGCATCAACAAATCTCACAGCCGACATCGGAAGTCGACACGGGTGCTGACGGCAATGACCCAGGAACAAAATGTGATGTTGCCGCAAGCTCCCTTGACCCTGCCGGGCAACTCCGCGCCTCGGATCAACATTCCACAATGGTGATGTTAACCCTGTTGACTGCAACATACTCACTTCGAGGTACTTTCAGCTCTAAATATGCTAAGGAAGTGAGGCACAAGATGTTCTAGAATATGCGGAGCATCTTCCGGTACAGTTGTGTGGGTCTTCATTGCCCAAAGATGAGAGGCTGAATATATTTGAATATATCCATATTTTATTCACATTTATTCGTATTCATATTCAAGCGGTGAATACAAATACGATATGGGCCCGTGCAGGTGAATATGATATGGATATGAATACAATATGAAAATTTCGTATTCATATCATATTATGGCCAGCACTAGTCATATCATGGGCTTCCGTATTTTATTGACGCATCCGTTCATCACCGCACCCAGCCGCAAAACGCATCGCCGTTCTACAACAACTATGCGCTGGTACACCATAGAAGCCTCCGATGCCGCGGGACATCTCAGTGCTCACCGAATGTTCCGTTGTTCACACATCAGTTCCACAGATGGAATGAGTGCCTTGCTTAATGTATTCTACCCTATGACGACTATGAAATTTTAGGTAGCACCTTTTTCTCAACTATTCACACCTTGTTCGCCGCTAACTGCATCCGTAACACTGTCCCAGTGGAAGCTTCCTCTGAATGTGGCGAACCGCAACTCGCCACCCAGCCCAAACATGGTGAAAAAGACATTAATACAAGTAATACGACCAACATCTCGTTCACAGGCTGTGAATGAATCACAGTCTGTGTAAGCACGGAAGATTATTCTGATTGGATGTTTCTGTCTCTATAGAAGGTTGTTGAAACAAAATCAAGTACACAACAAGGGTAAGCCATCCAACTATGTTTGGGTGTAATGGCCGGATTGACTTCGGTGTTTATTGCCTCTTTGCCTTAGCTGACTTCCAATCTGAATTGCAGCAGGTTTCGGGCAATCGGGATCGCGGTTCATCCCTTAATTGGACAGAATTCCAGATCTGAAGACTGTTTTGTGAATAACTTGGTGCAGGCTTCGATACTCCCCTTGCCAGGTCTGCAATGGCTGCAGAATAATTTAACTTAATAATCCTCGGTAGATGCATCAGTCAGCTTCCGCGCAATACTGACGCAGAGCGGCTGCACACTGACGCAAAGCGACGCAAGCCGGTGCGCACAGTGGTAAAGCATGACTGCGACTAGAAATTGGGTTCTTGGAATGACACAAATATAGCTGTATCTATCCACTGGATGGAGAAGGTCTCAGGCGGTCGTACACTCATTACTACAAGAAAATCCCTGCAGCTTGGATAACAGCACATGGAGTTATGTCCGGGATGGAACCGCCACTGTCGGTGCGGGTCACCGATCACAACGATCTATTGCGCGGTGAAACTTCGATATCACACATTCTGGCCCTTTGTAATCACCATGTTCCCAACAGACCCAATAAACCAGATGGGAACACACTGCGAACTCTCCGTGGAAAGGGGATCCGGAGTCTTTCCGACATAGGCGATTGGACCACCGACTCTGCGGGAGCTTTGATGTTCATCGTGAATCCCGAGCGCAGACCGAAAGGCCACTGGACGGCAGCTCAGATTGCAAACTGGAAGCGAATGGTGGACACCTTGCAATTGATAGACACTCGGTGGCTATTCAGTGGCCCATTGGATCTGATGATCTCTCGAACAGACCGCAGACATTGGGCTGAGGAACGAATTCGCGCGCTCGTTCCAATCTGTGGGCTGGAGCCATCGTCGACGTCGAAGGAGCAGCAGCTCTGGGGCTCTGATGGATCAATGATTCCAGCTTCTGCGAGTCTGGGAGAGCATCGCACAGTCACGGCCGCCGTCACTGGCCCAGCAACTCTCGTAGTTCAACTGCGAGATCGAAATCTTTCCATTCTTCACGGGGAACTGATGGTTCATGTTTTAGGGCTCGTTCTCTGCGATGATACGGCCAACCAACATCGTATGCCGCACCTCTACTCAGACCATCAAAACTCAGTAGACCTCCTCGACGACATCCGTTGCGGAATTGCCGAGGATACACGTTTACGCGGGATGAACGGTCGATCATTATACCGCTGGATATTACAACTTATGCGAGAAAGGCATGCGGTCACAACCTATACGCGTGGACATTCTGCTGAGTTGTCCATCGAGTCGCAACTGAATCGAGAAGCTGACCATTATGCATCCAAGTGCCAGCGTTACCCCGATCTAATTCCCCTCGCTCCTATCCCATCATTCACTATGGATGAATTAACGTTCCATCGTGACCCGGACGGATGGATCGAATCTAACATTCGCTCCTTTGTGGACTATTTTCTCGCCTCAGAAATGGCGCAGAAAATGGCCATCGGGAATCGCATGCGCATGCTAACATGGGTACACAACACCCATGCTCCTCCCGACTATCCATATACCCGCGCCGTATCCGCACACTCCGCTGTCATTCAACTCTATGCCAGATCTGGCCAACTTCCCCTCGCTGAGACACTAATGGCTCGGTCCAAATTGGACTCGAGTACATGTCGTCTTTGCTCCAATGCTATCGAGAGTATGCACCATATATTCGTCGATTGCCGGAAATTCGAGGGATGGCGTACCGAGGCAGGTGCGGAGGTAGCAACCCGCACCGAGCGAAAGTTGACAGAAATGGGGATCGCACTGTGGGACCAGCAGCCCATTTTACGCGCAGCTAAGTCATTATTTGTTGACGACCCCATTATATGGCCCCTAAAAATGTCTCAGTATTATTTGGGCCAAGTCCCTCGGACGGATGACCTGATCACTCCGGCATTGATCCCTGAGACCATAAAGCGCAGAAAACTGTCAGTTCACCTGGCATCCGACTGGCACACCAGCTCGATTCGCCTGGCTGGAAGGATCTTCGGCAGCGTTCAACGCACAATGGCGGCTCGTATGGCTGGAACAACATCATAACACTCTTTTATGCCACATCCCCTCCCAGCACTTTCCTCTCATCGTTTCTTTTTCCCACCGGGTTTTGGAACGCGAAGGTTTTCAGTTGCTCACGACATCACGACCTTATGCTCATGACTCACTTATTTTCATTTGGGTTCGTCGAGGTACATGTACCTAAGTATTTACTACGTAGACGAATATCACATTGTTAAATTGTTAAATCTTAAACCAGAAGGATACCATATGTGGCACTGTACAAGTTGAACCATGGAAAGTCTGTGTGGTGTCCGCAGAAGCAGAAAAATGTTGAGAATGACCTTCCTGTTGAGTTTTCTATTAATTACATGATTGGACTAAATGCTCATGATAGAGGCTCTTTGACTTGCTGGTGTAATTTTGAGGTTCATCCGCGCTACTGTATACTAATTCTGACACTAAGACTATTTCTTGAACAACTTGTTTAAGGAGGAAATTGGCGAGTCACAGTGGTCAGCAAGCATCACCGGAGATCTAAGAAAGTTGTGCCATGCATTAAACTCCAAATCCATCCGGATGCGTCAGTCAACGTCAATATACAACTGACATCGGGTGGCTGTGCATTGACACAGATCGGCCCAAGCGGTTATGAGGCGCAGCAGCCTGGCTAATCTCACTGGCACTCACGAGGAATGGTTTTGGATTCAGGAAGAAACTTTCAAGGAACATCCAACCGGTCTCAATACAACGTCAACATTCTGACTGACAGCGGCGCGATTTGTTTCAAGATACTTTGAATGACATGTATTGCATGTTGTTGGATACCAGTTCTGCGGTACCATTTGAACTAGACTATGTCAATAAGAGAGCCGATTACATGTTGAGGTCACCCATATAACATTTCTGGCCATTGGCAACATAGAACATCGAGAGCATGAAAGATGGGGGGACAGAGTGGGGAGAGAGGTTCCAAGAATGGGGTCCAAGTGCGATTTTGAAATTCGAAACCAAGATTTGAGGATAAAATGACCAGCCGCAACAGCACAACATCCAATTGCTGATACAGCAGCGCTATGAAGGCTTTCAACATAATTTGAACATACTCCCTGCTTTTAGGCTGTTCAGGTAACCAACAGGTCTATAATATGGTTATGTGCGACCTTTTAGATTCAACCGTAGAGAATTGGCGGGCATCGGAAGAGGAGATTGGAGAGTTTGAATGAGCGGCGACCAGGGCGGTGAGAGATTGAGCGACACAGTTGAGGGATGAGTAGGGAAAAAATGCATGCCTGTTCAGTATTGCCCAAGAGGTCCGGCAGAGAGATGTTGAGCAACGCAACATCGGCGCAGAGTGGCGCAGACAAAGTTGAAAGTGAAGTTGAACTGACGCGGGTTGGTCACACTGACGCTGTGTCACGGCGCAATACCGGCGCTGACTGACGCGGACCGGAAGTTCAATTGATGTTGCATTGACGCGGACCGGCGCAGAATTGACGTTGCAATTTGACGCACACGTCAGTTGTGGCGCTTGTGACGCAGTCACACTGACGCATGACTGACGCTAACTGACGCTGCACGGATTCTAGTCAAAGATTTTAAACACCCTCAACGGCGACAATCTGGGTATTCTATTGCTGTAAATGATGTACCAAGTACTCACCTAGATGCCCCTGGGATATCAGACCTCAAGCATCACAGAGAAGGTGAGTTCAACCACTGACACAAAATTCAACTGACGCAGACTGACGCTGCATGCGTCAAACGTTAGTGCTGCGTCAAAATATCCTTGCCCAAATCTTATGGAATATTGCATTGGATATTTTCCAAACCTCCAGAAACATTTCTTGAACATTGTGGTTAAACATATGAAGATCTCACAGACATTCTCAGAATATGCTCAATCTCGGAGTATATATTTAATAGAGGCTCACAGCGCTTAGAGCAGCACCACGGTTACACTACAGCATGCGATGAGTTTCAGGAACTTGCAGACAACAGTGACATCCTTGAAGGGCAACCCGAGCCCGTTTGTCTGATGCCATCAAACAAACGGGCGTGTGGATAGTTTAAATGTGTTTTTGAAGGGATCCCGATATCTTTCAATTGGGCTAATGCTTTTAACCTTTTGGGTTGTCTTTCGGTATCAGTTTTGAAAACGAGTGACATTTTCGGCTGACCAAACGGCTTCTTCGAGTTTGTGGATTTGGGTGTAGCCTCAAGCCCAAGCCCGGTACATCGGCTTGCAAGCCCGTTTGCATGCTTAGCACAGCCATAATATGGAACAGGCTTGCGCATATATCAGAACGTGGAAACGAGGTGAATCCATCGCACTTACAGGTTTCATAGCTATCTTAGAGCGTGTTGAGGCCATATACTGATTTCTGGACACTGATAAGGCGTGGTTTTGAACACGCCTAAATTCTTTGATTTTACAAAGTTACATTAGAGCAATCTAATTGAAGTAAGACACAGAGGGTACTAGTCTTGTCCCGAGACTGAGTATTAAACCTATGAAGCATTGAAAACTAGCTCTAAACAATATTGAATGAAGGGATTCTATCAGTGCTCTTAACAGAGTGACTAGTATTATTCTAGAGTTTAATCAGCTAGCTATAGGAATCACCCGACAAGCTGCAGGGAACCTGTGTAGCAAGTTCAGTGTCAATATGGATGCCAGGTAACCAAGGGAGTTATTGAAGGAACCAGTTGAATTGCCATTAAAGTCTATTGAACTAAAGGTTGAGCTGTGTACGCACTCTGGAACTGGAGAGCCCGGCCCTGAAGTGGTCATGTGCCCCAGCGCGTCTTGGAAGAGGGAACAAATAGATAACAACACACCTGTAAATGGATGATTAAGAGGGCTAATGGCACGATGCGCACTTAGTCTTCGCGTAGGAAAATGACAATACAGTCTGTAGGAAGGTTTTTAAGGTTGATTGGTCTATTGTTGAGTACATGCCACTTAATAATGGGCTTGGTAGGGAGAACTGGCTTAGAAATAGTGCTTTAAAGCCGCTCGGATGGTTAAAACCCAAGATCTGAGCAGGCTGGATGCTCTGTTCTCTAAAGCTGGGCAGTAGGGATGTTTTATTCTATTTATTTGGGCACTTACCAATGCTCATTCTCTCTCCGCTAAATTATTATATTGTTTGTAACCCGCAGTAGCCAGTAACACTATAAAAGCTCCTCCAAATGTACTAGATAGACAGTGAATTATCACCCCCTTGTTGGCACAAAGCTCTTTTTGAGTCTTTAGCCTCACCAGCTATTTAGTTCAGCAAGACTTATCAGTCTTGTGGGTTCTATTCTATTGCCACTACAACTTGGGGGTTGTTTAAATTAACTACGGTTATTCCAACGGTTTGACAACCATAAAGTCAATTACAACCACTTGTTCTTAAGGTTGAGGGGTTTTCAAATCCTACCTCCCCGAACACACACACACGCGCATTATTGAGTAGTAGTCAGTGTTATATTTGGTGTTAGATTGAGCAGACGTTGTCTTGCTCTTTTTGATATTAGATTTCACTGTTGCACGCAAGTGCACCGTTTCAACACACTGAACATCGTTTTGACGTGGCACTGAGTTGGGCTTGACTCAATCCGAAGGGCTTGTGTCATGTGCTGCCAACAAGCAAACGGGCTTGTGTCCGGCTTGCGATGAACTTGGCAAGGAAAATTATGCAAATGCAATTCTTTGATATCTGGCTCACACTGTTTCATTCCTTGAATGTGACCAGGCTGACCAAACCAATTCGTAACATTTGCCTAGAGGCTTCAACCCAGTAAAATTTTAAATGTGCCTACGGGCATTGGATAAAATGGCTTGTTACGGATCAGTGCGTTCAACATTCAAATTTCGCTAAGGGGGGCTTGCCGCAAGCCGTTTGGCCAAGCTACTCCATAAAGTCTGGTTCGGAAAATTCTTGGTTAGTCAGTACAGGTGGTATGCAGGGGTATGTGGGGCATGTGAGAATAGATGGTGGGTGATCCAAAGACATAACACTCAAATGGCGCGGATGCTTATTTGACAGGGCCGACAAACACGCTGAGCAGGATAATTATGTCGAGCGATTTTCGCGGAATGTCCGAGGAGTACACAAGGATCCGCTGTCACTGTGATGCACATCACAATCCGTTGCGACGGCGTTCTCGGCAGGTCAAGTCGGCGGCCAGTGGCGGTGAAGTGTTGTTGGAAAGTCAGTGATGGAGGGAAACAGCGCGGAGGCGTCAGACAAAAGGAATCAAGGATTCAGCTACAGTGAGAAGGCTTGGTGTAAGCGAGCACAAGCCCAAGCCCGTCCAGCCAAATTCAAACTCCGCTTGGCGGGGCAAGCCGATCGGACAAGTCTGTTCCATGCGTTTTCCACTCATGTGCTGCAATGGAAATAAATCAAGATGTCTCTCGTGAAAAAAATCTCTATATGATGTACCTCCCAAAACTGTTCGTAAATGGTCCCCTCCTCATTCTATCTTGCTAGAACTAAATTCTGAACAGAATTTTGAACATTCTCCCACGCCGAGTCTGAAATCAAACACATTCAATACGTGAACAGATTCGTGATTAATGACCAAAGCACCTTGAAACGGTTGTGGATTCAGCTCCAGAGGTTCAACTAGTCGTTTGAGGCAGAATACTTGGCTAAACCATCCTCAAAACTCACGTCATACTGATAGAAAGGGAGGTTTCGGGTTCGGTTAAGTTGAACCAAAAATTTGTCTCCCCGAACCTTGAACCGATCTTCGGGTTCAGGTTCAGGCATTTACTGAACCTGAACCTGAATTTCGCGTTCAGTTCAGTCCGGTTCGGGTTCGAACCGATTTCCTGAATTGAACTTGGAGAACACTAATCGTAGCTGAAGAACCTTTTTAAGTTGATTTCATGTACTCTCGTTCGCAAGAAACACATGCAAAAAACTGGCCACAAACTTAAAGACAATACGGGGTTTCATAAATTCGACTTCGCACCCAACTTGAGCTTCAGCCTGAGCTCCAACTTGGATCTTGACTTGGCAAGTTGGAGGCCAACTTGGGACCCAAAAATCCAGAGTTGGATGTCAAGTCGGGCATAGGACCTCGACTTGACGTCCAACTTGGGTTCCAACTCGATCCCCAACTTCATCTCCAACTTCGGCTAATTCGCATCCGAGGTCTGCATCACCTCGCTTATGATAAGTGACGCCCAACTCGTGAAGTTGTGTGCTCAAGCGCCTGCTTTGGTGTTTCACAAATAATGCCCCCAACTTGGGCCTCCAACCTCACAAGTTGAAGCACAACTTGGAGTGCAAATTGGAGCCCAAGTTGGACCCGAAGTCTGCTATTTGAAACCCCTTGATCGGTAAAATCGCATAGTTTGAACGAATAATCGATCACGTGCACCATGAATAGTCCAACTATCCGATGGCCCAGTCGATGGATGGATATCCCAAAACTGAGTCCGGTCAGACGAAGATTATTCTTCGAAGGACGCGCTGCATAAGCCTACTTGAGTAAGACCCTGTGTGAAGTAGAGGTCAATCAATATCGCAACCGTCCTAGAGTGCTGTTGCTGCATGACTCGACGTCCGACCCAGGGCAGCTGGACACGGTGCTGAGCGGGAGTTAGGTGGACTGCACCTTGACTAGGCAAGAAGTTAACCCAAGAGCCACAAGCACGCTAGAGAGAGTAGAGATGGTCGCATGCTTACAGAGAGGAAGTTCAGTGTATGATGGTTTGTTGTGTTCTGCTGCCCTCAGAAGACTATCAAGATGGCACACGACAGCGGCGGAGTCGGATTTTGCACAAAATAGCAGGACGCTGACCAGATTTATCATGCACGGTTCGTGGGTAACGTTCAGAATGAACACTGGCCCCGGGTTGAACGCAGAGGAAGCAAAAAGGAACTGTACTCGTTAAATGACACAGTCCTGTCGTGTTGATTTGACTGACGTCCATTATGGCGCGAAGATGGCTGATTTCTTTGTCCTCTGGGGACTGGAGAAAGCACCTCTCAAGGAATTCGAGTCAAGTGCCTTGCAAAAGACCGATTTCAACCAACGATGAATTCCATGTGAATGATATTACATTTGGGACTGTACTTTCCTTTCCAACCCAAAAAATTTTACAATCCAACCTTCAATATCTAGGTGGAAACGATGAAAAGCGTATATTCCTGCGCATGGTCGCTTCCAGCGAAAACCGGGAACACCGTCGTGCCGCTTGGCACGCCATCGCTGGTCCACGCTGTCGAACCACCAGATGCAAGGAGTAAACAGCTACCGCTCGTAAACTGAGAAGCAATTGCCCAGTTGAATCTTCGCACTAATTGATGGGGACGTACAGCAGGGAAAAGATGTAAGCGATACCCCGCTCCCGCACATGAACGTGCCGCCGCTAACACTGCAGTTGCCCTTGGATGAGGTCATCGTGAAGCTGTCCATCGTTCCGGAAATTGTGAAGGTTGCGAGTGTCTGGGTCGACCAGGTGCCAAAAGAAAGTAGACCATCGATGGAGGATGCGTGAATGGTTGCTTTGGCGGGCAATCCTGGCGGGTTCTGCAATCAACATATATGGTTCGGTCAGTATTTTGGTCATGATATGACTGAGCCGAGGATGCGCACCCCATCGGTGCTACAACCGCCAGTCTGACGCAGAAATCAGCCCGTTTGGAACAAAGGAAGATATTGAGAGGAAGACACACTGGGTGTGTCTTCAGAGGATATTTGATACTGCTAGTCGAGCAAGATCCGCTCTCCAGCGCGTCTTCATGACGCACATTAGTTACAACGGATCCTCAAGTTTGGAAGACCACACGCACCGATTTGCTGGAAGCTCCATCGATGATACTCCCTCTCAGGTGGAAATAATATGGCATAGCGTTGAGGATGCTCCCGGAGCACTTGAACACTGGGGTGAACTGTGGAAACATGAACAACATGTGAGTTATTGAGATCATTACGAGATTGAGCAGACACCAACGCCAGACTCTGCCTCGATGGCTGCGGTGAGACTGGCCAGCGTGTACGTAGCGGTGGAAGACGGAGTGATCCCTTGGTTGAAAGCCACGTGAATGTCAGGAGAGTCTATCGAGGCTATGATCAATTATACTAGTATCGAATTGAACCGAGAAAAAGAAGCAGACCTATGTATCTCATCCCAGGAACCGGTGCCTGGTTCCTGATTTTGGCCATTTGACGCGGTTTTCAACAGTTGTTTGACATTATTCAGTGCCAAAAATCTCCTGGATAAACTGTGTGCAACCCGCATTTGAACAGTTGTTTGACATTATTCAGTGCCGGAAATCTCCTGGATAAATTGTGTGCAACACACTTTTGAACAGTTGTTTGACATTATTCAGTGCCGGAAATCTCCTGGATAAATTGTGTGCAACACACTTTTGAACAGTTGTTTGACATTATTCAGTGCTGGAAATCTCCTGGATAAATTGTGTGCAACCCACTTTTGAACAGTTGTATGACATTATTCAGTGCCAGAAATCTGCTGGATAAATTGTGTGCAACCCACTTTTGAACATTTGTTTGACATTATTCAGTGCCGGAAATCTCCTGGATAAATTGTGTGGAGGGGCAATCCTTACCTCACCCGTATTTAGAGTGAGCTCAGGGTTAAATTTCGCCCTCAACAGCCATTTATATAGCACTTGGCAAGGTCTGAATAAACTCATGCACCCCTCTTTTTCTTCCTTCTCTCGTCACAGCCTTTCAAGCGGTTGATCAAATGGATTGATGCACTACTACTCAATTACCCAGAAACACGCAACCATGAGAAACTCAACTGTTATCTGACCAACCTCTCAGCCGTTTTCCGTGATTCTGGCACCATTGGAAAGCAGCTAAAGAGCTCTATCTAACCCTAGTGATTACATCCACAGAGGGAGGGAGGGCTAACCCTAGGTTAGGGTTTAGATCCTGTACAGCATTGCACATGTGAGGCAGACATGCTAGTCTGCCTATAGACATTGACCATGGGTGTCCAGTTCTACTGTAGGTGAGAGAGTACCAGCCAGCCTCCAGCAGTGTGCCTGCCCATGCGTGCCAGGGCCATCCAGTGACCTGATCACTGAGTGTCTGTCTACTATGTTCAGGCCCAGCTCAAACCTTCTTGGAATATATTGAGAGTGTAACATTACTACCCCACCACCTCAGATCATGAGCTCAGCTGCTTCTATTGCTGAATTGACTGGACATTAATTCCATCTTCTAACCTATCTTCTTTGTCCCTGTGCCAAGTTCAAACTCAGACTTCAAATTAATTTTGATCTGCTGATTGGTTCAAGCACCAAGTCTATTATTTTTTCACTGTCACAATGAGCTTAACCCATTAACTACCCATGGTTCAAGCTTTGATTGTGGTGAGTGTGAATTCACAATTATTTCTACAGATGGTCAAAAATCCTCTTGTGATGTTGAGGGCCCAGCTTCAAGCCCTAGGCTGGCCAGGCCAGGGCACCGCCAGGCTTGAGTGGGCTCAGGGCTCAGGCCTAGGAAGTCTCAGGCTCAGGGCTCAGGCCTGGGGTCCGACTGTATGAACAGTTAATTTTTGGCCACAAAAGTAGACAATGGCACTCCAGGTAGGTGTTTGACTTACAATGGATGTTTTAAAGGAAATTTTCCAGCTTCTGGAGCACTCAGCTATCAAGTTTAGACCAGCAAAATAGAATTTCCGGTTCTATTGCTTAGAAAGTATCAAATGAATCAATCAATTGAATGGAACTGACTGACATATCATCCAAACAACCATTTCTTCCACCAGGGTGTTAAATACTTGCCCTCTGCCTGAGGCCTGACCAAGCCCCGGGGTCAGTGTTGGCCAAGAATATGATATGAAAAATGAAATTTTGAATATATTCAATGGAAAACAGATATGATACGGCCCTTGACACTCTATCTGAATATGAATATGACAGAATATGAATGTGAATATAATATGGATGAGATACAATACACAGTGGACATATTCAAATATATTGGGAGATAGCCAACTCAAAGTTTGAGCTCTGCCATCATAGCCCCATCCACACATCATCCGAATTTAGGTGAAACAGATCAAGCTTCTGTATAGTAGCGGAGATCAAATCCATCATGTCAAGCAAACATCAAGACAAAAACAGGACGGAACCCTGATCTCTGTTCGTGTCCACCCCCACATCACTCAACCAAGAGTTGACGACTTTGCTGGTTGCCATCAACAACCTTCCCGCATCTTCTAAATCTGACTGCCACGATTCAAAATATTTTACCCCTGGCTTGACCAAGGGCAATGATCCCAACCCTGTTTTTCCTGGCCAGAAGGACAGGGCATACTTTATCTTCCATGAGCAATGGGAACATGTATTCCAGAAGCTGGCCAGCCAACCTGCTGATAAATTCACAAAGCTCATGGCCTTTGGCCGCAGAAAACATGGTTTAATTCTTGCCCAGGCTTGGGCAGCACACTATGTGACTGTTGTGACCTTGACGGAGCGTGATCTGGTTCAGCTCTGGGTGCAGAGTTTACTCAAGCTAATTACTGATTGGTGAGTTCCCCGAATAAAATGATATATGTCATGCTAATCAAGTCGCCCAGTATTGCTGTCATCGGTCCCAACACCAACACAGGGGGCATGACCTACTGCTTAAAATCTATAAGCCGCAGCTGCTTAGAAGTGGTAGGTAACTCGCAGGTTGCTCGCTTATTGATGGCTCAGAGAATTTGCCTCTCGTGCACATGTGTAATACAAATTGATATACTCGTCATCACACAAAGTAACCGGACATTGATTCACTGTGCCTGATCACGTGCACTGAGCTCGATTATACCTTACCACCAAATACCTACAGATATTGGCTGAAGACTACATAACTTGTTTTGGGAGAACAGCCCCAGTATCGCTTTCCAGAGACCAGAAAAGATCAGCGAGCCATGTCTGAATTATGACATTCTAGCCAACAGTCAGAAGAAACTTGACAAAAAAAATACCTGGAGCCTGAATTCAAAGTGGGGGATCCTGGCATAGGTAAACAGACATCTTTGGTGGATTTTGCAACAGTTAAGTTCCTGATTATCTAATGAATTCTTGCCACAAAATGTGTCGTAGCGCTGTCTGCAGAATTTCAAGATCAATTGTTGAACAAGCAATTTAGATAGTAGTTTGTCATGTAGAGCATCATGGATGGACTAAGTAATGACTGAGCAGTGCTCTAGTCAGATTTCAAGCGAAGCTGAGCTGTCAAAGTTCAATTTTTTCAGCTTAACTGGAGAGCGGCTTGTGCACAATCCATGCAGGTATGACTCGCCGCCGAAAATGCCTTGTGCCTGAGTATCCATTCACTTTCCTGGAGTTTCAAGTCATGGGGTATGTTTAAAATATCTTGAGGAATAGCCCTGACAACAGAAACCTTTATCTATGCCCACAGACCAAGCCATACACGCCAATTTAGGACAAATGTCGCAAAAATCACGTGGACTCAAAACAATTGAGCCACAGATGGTATACACATTATTTTTGATGCCAAATTGGATATGAACGGGGAGGATATATCCAAATGAACATTGCTAGGTCCTCATACCCAGATTATTGCGCAAATTTCTGCCATAGTAAGCGAATGTCCGGTTACTTTGTGTGATGACGAGTAGAGGGGGTTCAACCCTGGGTAGTGGCATTCCTTTTAAAATATCACACTTTATTTAGTAACAGACTAAAAAATACAAAAGAAATATTGACTACACACCCAAAAAACTACTGAACTCTATAGACACATTTCTGTCTGCATTATTCAGTGTGGGTGTTGTTAGGTGCACTTGAATTTTGCTCCAAAAAACATGGACAGAAAAGGACGAGGGTGACCCCCTGATGGCATATGCCATCCCCACTGAATTCTTTCTCTGGGAAAAGAACTAAGTGCCCTGCCTAACGAGTTGTGCTGGGGATCAGTACAACAAGTTGCTAGGAAAGCACACAAGGTTGTGAGGGTTGCAAAAATATTATGCCAATGTACAGAATATGTATACAGAGAGTTCAGTAATCTTTTGGATGTGCAGTCAAGATTTCTTTTGTATTTTTTAGACTGTCACTAAATAAAGTGTGATATTTTAAAAGGAATGCCATTAGCCAGGTTTGAACCCACTCTACATCAATTTGTATTACACATAGGCACTAGCAAATTCTCCAAGCCACCAACAAGTGAGCAACCTGTGAGTTACCTACCACTTATAAGTAGCTGTGGCTTATAGATTTTAAGTGGTGGGTCATGCCGTCAAATTTAGCCGAAGTTGAGTGACTGATGTGATTCTGACGTGACTTCGTGAGCTTTTTTGACCTTCACACGCCATCTCGACGTGTCTGCCAAGTGTCTGCTAAGGCATTGCATTCGTCTCTATGCCATGAACATTAACCAATACCTCCAGGAGCTTACCTACGAGGATGTGTTTGGCTGGCATTGGCCAGATGCGAACACCCAACAGCCTCAGGCAGCCTACTAACCCAACCTGCAGTACAAGACAGACGGGGAGGCTATTCGCAATGCATCCCTCCACAGATCGCGTCGCACCACATCGAAGATGGCTGAGGGCAGCTACGACGATGACGATGTTGTGATTGTGGAGCCCCCCAATGTCACTGCAGCTGTCCTATCTACGCCCCTCGCACCGCTCCGTGTGCGAAGCTGGTCTCCACCTCACCCAGCCAACCTCCTATTCAGACATCGAGATCACCTCCCACAAACCCGTCACGCGTGAAAATGGCACTGTCCATGTCATAATCAAGGCTGAGCCTGCACCTTCGATGATTCCCGCAGCCGCAAAGCAGCGTGTTAAAACGGAGACAGCTCTTGCCAGGATCCCATGCACATTGGGCAAGTCGTCATCGTCGAAACACATCAAACACGATGACTCTGACGTCGAGAACTCCCTGCCAACCCCTCGCAAAATAAAGCGGATTCGTCGGAAGAAGTTGTTTGACCTCGAGAACTTCCTTCTCGAGGAACATAATCACCGGGGGAATTTCGAGACGAATCTGCTCGATCATGTATGCCAGGGTAATACCGAGTTTCGCAAGGGTGCAGAGAGCACTCAGGCCTTCCAAACAGAATTTCTGGGTATTCTTCGCGGCATTTTCCCTGCTCAAGACTAACACATAGCTTCGCAAAGCCCGGAATCTATGCTTATTTTATTCTTATTCTCTCATATATTGTTATATGCTTACTGCCCTATATTTTTGTATTCCCATTACGTTAACCACACTTTATATTGATTGATATATCCTCCTCTGCGTTCGTATTCACCTTACATTTCACTGTAATGGCCTCGATGTATGCTCACTATCATTCAACTGATAGTTGTAATTTATTTATTCTAAATCTACTTAGTTGTGAAGGTAGTCCTCGAGTTCTGGCAGTAAAATATCAAAGTACTGGGAAACTTGGTTTTGCCAAAAACAGTTTAAACAGTTGGCGAGGAGAACACCCACCCGAGAATATTGTCCAACCGGTGATAGGGTGTGCTCCCGGGCACGCGTAAAAACACGAGTTTTTATTCATTTTATGACTATCTTACAGGACTATGTGAGGCTTAGGAACAGAACACACACTCACCTCAGAGTGGTATGCTACGCTGTTGACAGTCGAAAGTCAGCGGGTCACAATGGATAATGTCTTAACAACGACTCTAACTAAGTCAGTGTTCTGTTCATTATCCAACTACCGTTGAGCTCCGAGAAGCAGCTAAACACTGTTTCATTGAGTACTAGAAGCGAACAAGAGGAACTATTGAAGTCTTAGAGGCTGACCGCTGACGCAGAGTGCCATAACAGAACAAAGGATATAACGAATGCACCTAGTAGGAGTCAGCGGACGACTCTTGCATCTCAACAGGTGTATGAGTTCAACCGCAGGAGACGATTACTGACTAAAGAACCGATATGACAGAAGTGAGTGGGCAATTCTCTTAAGGGGATATAGCAACCGTTGAGGATCGCCAGGCGACATCTGACAACTTGATTGATATTATGATAGGAACGACAGCCGACGGGAATTCCTTCCTGGCGACTGCTTGGACCAACCGTTACCATTAAGAGTGGCCCGTTGACTATGGAGCCACTCGGTGCGAACTGAAATACGATGAAGGGACTCTCTAAAAAGGACTTAACCGTCGCCCGCTGAACTAGAGAGAGTCAGCGGGAGAGTTTCGGGTTGATCACTAAAAGATGTGGATTGCAACCGGTTGCCTGAGCAATAAGCACACCATAAAGGTGTGGCCCAGCCACCACATGGTGTATCTCCGAGGGAAGCACTTTATACCCATGAAAGTGAATACCTCATTTTATATTGGTTCACAACCTCCAGGGGACCACATTGACCTCTGTTCCGAAAGTTTCCTTTTATCTCCTTTCGTGCTTTCTAGTTTGTATAAAAAGCCTAGTAAAGTACTTGTAGGAGCAGTAGACTATCCTCCGGGAAAGGGCAATATAGTAGACTCAGAGAATTGAATAGACCAGAAATCAGTCAGATATCAGAAAGATTCAATATAGTTGAAAGAAGCCTGCATGAACTTGCAGCCGTTAGTTATAAGTGCACCGTCATTGCGAGACACATTGCCCGCTAACCACCAGCCGTTCAACCCTACCCTCCTTTGAGGGCGTAGGTTCTAGAGTGGAAGACACCCTGCTGAGTCGGTTCACCCGTCGATGTACCCCGCATTGGTTGAGGTCGGCCGCTGACACTGAATACTGGCTGGTTTCTCGAAATCAGTTACTCTGAGCTACGCACTAACCCAGTCGAAATAATAATTGATTTCCCCCGGTGACTCTGCTATACGTTCATCTGCACTATTGAAAAGTGAACACATCTTGAACAGTTTCTACTCCTTTGCCTTTCAGGCCTGACCCCCGGGGCCATGACACAGCCACAGTGGCTGTGCTGAGCACATTCCTGCTAGCTTTTTGAAAAGTGTTTTTGTGTTTTGTGACTTTAACAAAGAAGGATATACTAGAACTGTAAGTACATCCCAATAGCTTGTAACAAGGGCTACAAGTTTTGTGTTGACAATATAACTGGCAGAGCACAGCCACTGTGGCTGTGTCACAGCCCTCGGGTCAGGCCTGAAAGGCAAAGGAGTAGGGTTCCCGCTCGGCCCGAACTTGAGCTCGCACAAAGTTGTGTCTATCGTTATTGATTTAACTGAAAAACGAGCAAGCACCACTACATCAAAAACCGGATATTATTTCTGAAACGGCTGTATTTCGTAAATGATGCAGACGATATGTTTCGAGCGGCCCGGGCCAGCTCCGTTGGAGCTTGGCGCGGCGACTCCCCATCAGGAAAAAAGTTTTTCCTACGTAGCTAAAAGGTCAGTCATATACCACCGGTAGTGCCCATAGCTCTCTGCGAGGATCTGTAGCAGTTGGTAGCCCTGATAGCCGTCACTGCAGGATCAGTAGCATCTGATAGCCGGCTCACGGAGATCAGTAGTGCCGAGTAGTTGGTGTTTAGCCGATTGATATATATAATTTTTTTTTTTTTTTTTTGGCGGTGCTATGATTGTCTTACGGACCATTTTTCGTCACCACGGTTCTCCGGCCGTGACCGGAGTAACCCCCTTGGGTCTAGGCTTTCGCCCCCTTTCGGGCCGACATTGTCGAACGGCACAATCAGCCATGTAGTCTATCTGGGAAACTGTGACCCGATGTTGAGCGTGACTACTCGCCCAGGAAGAATGCATTTACGCAGACCACTTTGAGCATATGCCCCGTGCTCTTGATGGTACTGTGGGACTCAGCTGACACGCAATACCCACTAAACTCCCTGGTGGTTTCTCACGGGACTTAAACCCGCGGCCGAAGGAATATCCGAACGGCGACCGGCGCATTGGCTCGGCCGGGTCACGTGGCACATCCACAAAAGCCAAATGACCCCATAGGAATGGCTTTACTGGGGTTCGAACCCTCGCGGGACCCAGGACTTCAAAAACTAATCAGAAGTCAGAGCAGGCGGTATAACCACTCCATCCTGCCCCCGATTGATATTTTGAACCGCGGGCGAAGGCCAACTACTTCATTTCAACTCAATGCTTCGTCTACAACATTCGCCGAACCATATGGGATGCATAAATCGCAGGACATGATCGTGTAGCTAACCTCAAATTTGCTAAGTCCATTTCAAAGTCCGCCGCACGTGTGCACGATATGGCGTGATCAGCCGTGATTGTTGGTTGGCAACACAGCGGTTGACAGACAACGGCGGTTCGTCGCCTTTCTTCCTTTCCCCCCATCTTCCCTGCGTCCTCTCCCTCATTCCCCTTCTTCATGCCACGAAGACACCCCAGGGTCCGCCCTTTATTCCATACCTCGTAACGTACTCCCAGTTGTGTTCCCGGGCCATCACACCCGCCACCCGCCCCAGTTCAATGAGTTGCAAACCAATACCCTTGTCCTGCTCGTGCTATCCACGGGTCGTTGTGATCTCTTCAAGACATTCAAGCAATCACCCTCAATATTGCTCTTCTGTTCTGTGTAAAATGCTCTTCGGTGGCTGCAAGATCGTTGCAAGATTAGTGCAAGATTGTTCCAAGATCATCGCAATATGGCTGCAACGCAAGTTCCCTCAACAGGTCTTGTCCTTCAGGGATCTTGCTATATGGTCTTGATTCGGGCTTGTGCCACCCGTTCTTCCTATCAACGGCTTTTTTGCGCAGCATTTTCGTGTCATAGACCGCCGGCCGTCGCCCGTGAGATTTCATTTTCTTTGCGACATTTCTGACTATCCATCCACCTTAGAATCACCTTTGCCTCCGAGTCAACTATGTTTGGGATCGTCGTGTGAGTTCTTTTCAGTCCTACATGTATCTTCACCAGTTTTGATTTTTGTGTTCAGGTATCAACTCAAATTCTTTCGAGCTTCCCACCCTTGGCTGAGCACAAGTGATCCGAGTCGCAGTCAGGTATCTTGCTCAATTTATAGCACTTTTATGTTCTTTATATAGTTTGAATGCATCTCGTTTGCGTCAATTTATGTGTGACTACTAATCACTATTAATTGGTATTGTGCTCTACTGAGTCCTACTGAGATGGACTGCAGAGCTATTAGGTGCTACGAGACTGCTACGAGGGGCTACGGGAGCCCATGCGCGAGAGCTACCAGGTACTACCACGCGCTATCAGACGATAGCACGTGGCTACGAGGGTACCATAAGGGGGACTTGCCTACGGGGCTACCACGGGTATTTAGGCTACCAAGCACTATGTAACCATGTGCTTTTTTCCTGATGCCCCGTTGGTGCACCACGGTTGACGTTACGCAGGCACTGCTTGACGAATTTAAGAGGCCCGCTCAGCACTCACGAAACACTCACATCAATGTTCCCATCTTCACTCTTCGTCTTAAGCCTGACCGTTACACTAGTCGCGGCTGGGCCCTGCGACATCTACGCATCTGGAAATACTCCTTGCGTCGCCGCCCACAGCACCACTCGTTATTCAACGCATACTCTGGGTCGCTCTACCGAATCAAACGGGCCTCCGACAATGCGACGAGCAATGGTTCCCCTGTGTCTGCAGGCGGTGTTGCCAACGCCTCCGCGCAAGACTCGTTCTGAGCTAGCACAACGTGTGCAATCACGACTATCTTCGACCAGTCTGGGAGGGGCAACCATCTCACGCGGGCTCCCCCTGGCAGCGCCGATCCAAGTGGTCCCGACAATCTGGCCCCTGCGCGTGGCGCACCGGTCATGCTGAACGGAAAGAAGGCGTACGGCGTCTTCATCGCTCCTGGAACTGGCTATCGCAACGACGCGACTAATGGCATCGCCGTGGTGATTTTTGCCTTGTTCCCTCTTATGCGACGATACTAAAGACCGAGGACATCTTTCTCCAAGGGCGACGCTGCGGAGGGCATGTACGCAGTTTTCGACGGCACGCATTTCAACAGAGATTGTTGTTTCGACTATGGGAATGCGGAGAGCTCAGCGACCGACACGGGCAACGTGCACATGGAGGCCCATCTACTTTGGCAGTGCGGGAGGCAACAAAGGCGCCGGCAACGGGCCCTGGGTTATGGCTGACCTTGAGAACGGTTTGTTCAGCGGAGGCAACAGGACTGCGAACCCCTCGCACCCGAGTATGACCTCTCGGTTTGTTCCGGCGGTTGTGAAAGATAGGCCGGGACATTGGGCCATTCGCGGTGGGAACGCGGTGTCTGGTCAGCTCGGTACGTTCTACAGTGGTGTGCGTCCGAGCGGCGGGTACAATCCCATGAAGAAGGAGGGTGCTATCATTCTCGGGACAGGCGGGGATAATAGCGATCGGGGGCGGGGCACGTTCTACGAGGGCGTGATAACCTCCGGCTACCCGTCCGACGCAACCGAGAATAAGGTCCAGGCAAACATCGTCGCAGCGAGATACACAACTAGCTCGTGAGCGAGGTGATAGAGACGTTTTCGTCAAGTTTGTACAATGTACTAGTCCAAGCAAACATCGTCGCAGCGGGATGCACAACTAGCTCGTGAGCGAGGTGGTAGCGATAGAATAGACATTTTCGTCAAGTTTGTACAATGTACTGGTAATCCGATACTTCTTCCATTATATCGACTTCTGTATTGAATTACTTCCTGCTCAATCGTATCTGTCTGTCTGTGTCCTGCATGAATCGCGTTACAACTTGAAAATGAACGAATCTTACACAGATCCACGGAATCCGCTGCTTGCTTCTGGCCTACTGTTTACAGAATTCTTCCTTGGATGAGAGGTGAGTCGGGAGTGCATCGACGTTTATAAAAGGGTGTGAGACTGGGGAACCAACTAGTGTGCTTTGATTGTGTGCTATTATCAGAGACCGGGTACTCGGCTACCTTAGCATAATTGAGCTTAATTCTTCCCATGGAGGCCGGTAAGTATGTATGTATGGGCTCTAAGCCAAGGTTATGCATCCTGGAATTGAGTTTAGACATTTCCGCGAATTTACATGGCGATTCCAAGCCTTACTGAATTTTCTTTTCGGCGAAGTCCCAAAGGGGCAATAAACGGGCTAGTCGGCCACCCGGCTCTTTCGCTTGTTACCCCACTGTGGCCCAAATGACTCAAAAGGTACAGCTGCACGATTCTATACACTCCAAGTGTACATATGAGCTATATGAGGACGACAATAATTTCCCTTTTAAGCCGACCAGAATGGATGAGAGGGCGGTGCGGAGGGAATGTTGTGCCCTGCAAGAGATAGAACCTGTTGAGGACCCGAGAGAGAGTACAAAAGACTTAATAGGATGTATTTCGACACACCCATGACCACAGGAGGTCTCCCACATACCCATAACCCCTCCAAGAAAATCCATCTTTCCATGTGAGTGAAATTCTGTGGTTTGAGGTAGCGGTCGAGTGGCTGAACCTTTCGGATTTTGTCACATTATCTCATGTTCCCTACAAGATTTGACCGAACACGTATGCAAAATTTTGGAATCCAACCTTTTTCTCCCTCCTCCTCCCGCGTCGCTGTTTTTCTGGCCATCTTGGGCGCTCAGGTACTGTCACTGCAGCCAAATTCAGCTGGAAGGTTGTCTAATACTATATATCAGAGCCTGTCAAATACATGGTCAGCCCCATAAAGGTTGGAGGACATGCCCCAGTATCCAGTGTATCTTTATTGAGTATGGTGAGGGAATTTTGCTTGCAGAGAGAGCCGAGTCGGACTTGCGGACACAACCAGTGACAACTGCAACCCAGAACCAAGGAGTAATTTCATTCACAACTCAAAATAAATCTCTGTCAGAGAAGTATTTGTGAACTGGGATATGTAAATGGGCATGGCGTGAACTGGGGAAAAAAAAGGCAAGAGTGGAGAAGCAAGCAACAGCCAACAATTTCTAGGATAGGCTATCAAGTTTTGACAGTTTTGTGGCTGGTATTCTTTTTGAGAGGCAACCGAGGTAACAAATTGAAAGATGGTTGAACCCATGATACGGAATTGGGAGAACAAAGCACAGGAAAAGAAATTGCTTCTGCGAATCGGCTGCAAGAACTTCAAAGAGTGGAATTGGAGTGGAATTTGAAATCTGATATGCGACGGGCGCAGTAGTAGGAGCTTGAGAAGGATCAAGCAAATATGATTGATTCTAGCCAGGAAATTTGGTCGGTAGTCGAACACTGAGTGGAAAGTGCGAGACTAGCAGGGAATAGATTCTGGGTCACAATATGCAGGAACCAGCTGCAGTATCTGTGAGCTTCTTCTTCGGTTGCCTCGAGAGTCGACATTGATCGAGCCTACCAAAGAGACAACTGGCACCAGAGATATCAGGAGCTGACTTGTGGAACTCAGTTCAAGTGCACAGGAATCAATTGAATAGTTTAGTCGGGAAGAAACGAAGAACGAACAGTGAATTCAACCTCCACGGCTCACCGGCCCGGAGGCTTGCCGAACATTAAACAACAATGACTAACTCAGCGGGATCATGAAGCAGAAATGACTAATACACAAAATTGAACTGGAAGGATCCATTGGCCTTCTGTGAGTGAAATGCGGTGGAACACCGGCTTGAAAGCAGTAAACAGGGTGAACAAACATGTTCATATTTTTTCGAATGCAATTTTGTGTCTTACCACGTCCCTCCAAATTTTTCTTGCTGTGACCAATGTGGTATGACTAAATATTGTTTGTGCATGTTAGGAAAATGGATCGAAACCGAAGTTCCCCAGGGTAGCTAAACCTAAAGGTTCAGCCAATAAACTTGCGGTCTGAGGAGTCCAGAGGTAAGTACTTGAATGGCGGTGTATTGCGCCGATGTCCTACCTCCAAGCGGCAAGAACGAGCCGTCGTCCCCATTGCATAAGAACCCGAAGAGCTTCGCCCAAACATAACGAAATTTGAGCGTGAAGTGATAATTGGCCAGCCAGAACATCACCAGAGCGTGAAGGAGCGCGACGCGACCAGCAAGAAGGATACTCGCCTCCGGAGAGTGTGATGGAATGAAATTGATCCACGCTATACTCCGGCGCGAGAAGGTCTGTGTGAGATCCCTAGTAGAGGAAATACCCCAACAGAGCAGTCTTGATCCCCAATAAATAGGTGAAGAACCCGAGACGAAGACAGCAACGTGTATCAGAATCTTGATTTGAAGACAGTGGCAATAATTTAAGGTGCGAGAGAAGTGGGCGAAACATGGCTAGTCCGAAGGATGCTGCCTGTTTACATGTCGAGAATCCGAGTCTTCGGCGGCATACGTGGCCTCCCGGCTTGATAACAATCGCTGGACTGCGGCGATCGCCGATAAACAGCGTTTGAACTACGTCCTGTCAAGAAAGGCTGCGCTGTGGTCAGCTGTTGAGCCAGATGGAGCTTTGAAGTGTAAAATGAAACTGTGCCCATGAATGTTCAGACCCTCGATGCCAAGAAATGAGCACAGCGAGAGAGCAAGAAGGAAGGGGATATGCTACATGGGGAAAAGCGCAAACATGTACAATGACACGCCGAGGTAATCGTTAAAGAACGGTTAATTTGGGTGGTAAAAAGTTGCCGTAAGAACGATTCTAAAAATAATTTTTTAGAACTCGTAATATAGAGAGTGATCATCTTCGTGGTGACGCAACACAGCGGCGCCATGGCAACCTCCCCCACGCTGCAGAGTTATAACGACTTGAGAGCCCACTCCCACCCCATACTCGATGTACCACCCCCAGTCTCGACCCCTGCGCTTGACAGCAATGAACTGGAAGGACGCTGACAGCCACTTTACAGGGGAGGAAGATTCTACAGAAACACTCATAAACTCAGCCAGGACGTTCCTTGATAAATCCAGAGAAGGTACGTCGTCTACGCCATTTCATTCCATGTATCTTGCCACTGAACCATATGGAAGAGTCGACGAAACCGTTTTTCGACTCATCACTGCTGCGCGGCCTCTCTCTAAGTCTACATCTCACGCTCGTCGCTCTGCATGTACTTCTCATTGCCATTTGGGCGATGAGGCTGGAGCATCAACTGGTTTTTCCCATTGACACGGAGAAGAATAGGATTATCAGTCTCGTAATTTCAACGATTTCAACCTCTTTTGTTACGGTGCGTGTGTCTGTTCGTCGAGACAGTTCAGAAGGTAACCACTCTGGTCGAAGATATATGCGGCGTTGCTGGTGTTCGTGACCCAGACCCTGTGGATGCGGCGTAGCATGCAACTTGATCAAACATTGACGGCGACGCACGATCACGCCGCAGCATGGGCGGGCATTGGGGCTGCCATTTCTTGTATACAGCACCAGAAAGCGCTTCCTGCGTCAATTGGAGGAATCGTCTCCATCTTTCTGTACCTAGGAAACATCCTGGTCCTCCACATCACAATTCCGGCCGTGTTATCGCTAGCGACCTTCAAATTCCCCATATCCAGTCCCGTTGGAACTAACAGTCTCCCAGATTTCAATCGCTCCCTGGTTGAGCTGTCGATAACGAACGGTGTGGCATTGCTGGATAACTCCGGGTGAGAAAGTGAATCTTCGTTTGGTTAAATTTATAAACGTGGATTGAAGGTGGCAAACTGCTACCAGCCAACTATACTTTCTGCCAACTGTGGTGGGAAACGGGACCAACTTGGGATTATATGGGAGCACGTTGTTTGACGTGCTCGACATTAATCGCGGAACAGGCAACACTACCGTCAGCGCCACAGGCTTCAGTTTTTCTTGCGGCTACCCGACAAACATCAATAGCGAGTTTATTCTCGATTCCGAGGGGAGTGGATGGTGGGATGGGAACTGGTCCACACAGAATGCAACTGGCATTATTACAATCCCCGAAACACGTAAGCCCATTTCACACCACATTCAGTTCAATTCCAACTCTGTTCAGAACCTGGCATGATTGCTTCTTTCCACAAGTACGACGCCCAATCTGTGATGCTCTACAGCACAATTCCCATCATTGATTCCAACGGGACTCGGGGGCCGCTGGTTAGCCTTCATCCGCCGATGAACACTTCTATTTCCACAGTCCAGCTCCTCCAGTGCAGTTACACCATTGTTAATCAAACAGCGGTCGTTGACGCGCAATCAAATCGAATCCAGACAGTGGAGCCCGATCTCGGCAAATCCCCAGCAACTTGGCACCCTTACACTAGACCAACGAATATCCTCACCCTGGACAACGTGAACATTTTTGATGTGGTCAGGACATTGGATGTCAGTTTTCCCCACGCTAATGACAGGCTAGTTCCCGTTCCTCTACTATAGCGCGCCCGTCTCAGATATTCCCCGCGACCCAGTCGACTTTTACACAGATGGAAACGAAGCACCGCTCACTGTTGCAGACCTGTGCGTCAAATAACCATTAACACACGTAGTGCCTTAATGAACCGGACATCGATGTTCGAGTAGATATTTGGCCCAGAAGCTAAATCTTTTCCCGCTCCCAGCGGACACAGTGGACAGTTTCATTTCAGTGGTCCCTGCGGCAAATCTGACCCTGCAAGACGTCGAAAAAGGGCTGTCGGAGCTTATGGCCGCGATCTTTTGGACCAGTACGCCGCAACTTAGATTTACTCTTCACCCGACTAATGATATTCCGCATTACACCAAGTCGGTCACCTCCCTCCAATTCACCAAAATAGTGTCTATTGTGGCGACATAATTTGTTTCAATGACACAGAAACTCCATTTATTTTGCTTCGTGGGACTGCGAGTGTGACCGAAACCATTACGGAGGCCCGGCTAGATGTACGTCGGCCGCACCCCGGACGGTCCGTCATGGCATGCCTCAGCACTAACGTCTTCATCGTAGTTGAGCATCATAGCGGTATTAATTTCGCTCAATCTCTCCTTGCTGGCTAACACAAATCAGGTCGCTGCTGGACTTGCCGTATCCATCGCGCTCTTGCTGCTCTCACTTCCAACCTCGCTGTTTCACAAGGGCGGTGACAATCCCACGGATATCCCGATCGATGGGACTGGACTTCTGCATGCCATTTGGATGTATCGCAACCATCCGGAGTTGGAGAAGCTCCTGCCACAGGTTGAAAACCCAACCATAAGTAATTTACGAGAGGCAGGGATGGTGCGGACGCGGCTTGTATCAAGAGTGGATCTGAGAAAGCGGCGGAGTTGCGAATCGTTTTAATGGCGCTGGATAAGGAAGTTTTCCAGTAATGCTCCGCAATCTTAGCGGTGTTTGCTTCACGCTGAAAGGATAGAATAGACGGTAAAGATTACTGTATTGTAACTTAGCCAATGACTTGAAAAAAATGTGCAACCTGAATGTGTTGGAATTAAAGCGACGTGCCCTCTTTGTCGCGTAGTGCAACCCTAGGCCACAAACTCCGGCGTCGCGTCGTTATCAATATATTATAACTCGAACAGAGCGTAAGATTTTCACAAATTTTGGGCTCGAGGTTTTTAAGGGCCAGATCAAGCAGCACAACCTCGAGCGTTGACTTTGGTGACACTCAATGAATAGAAGAGACCGCGCGGGCAGAGTGCGAGATATGTAGGAGAAATGAGGATCGTGTTAATGTCTTGCGCTGTATGATTATCATAGCTGGGTGTGATAATAACGACTTTGCAGACCCGAGTTGGCTCTAAGCCGGTGAGACAGGGTAACGAGTGGTGATTCAGTGAGGTAGTAGATCAAGCACAGTATTCGACGAGAATTGCTCAATGCTTTAGATCGACGCATGATAGAATTTGAGATTGATTTGTCTGTCGGTTGGGCTCTGAAGAAACATGTCCAATGTCGATGAGGTTCCTCGGGTCTGTATTGAGCCGCCAAGACTTGTTTGCTAATTAGTGCTCGACATGGGTGTGAATGCGCACGGGCACGTACCAGTAACTTGTATGCATACGCGTCGACGGCACGCTGGAATTTTTACCTGCAGGGACTGATCATGACTTTTATCAGGATTAAGCAATTACGGCGGAGGAGGCACTGACCTGCGTGAATAACTGACCTTCACAGCACAGACGTGGAAAAGACGACGTCCAAAACATCGGGTTTATCAGCCGACCGATCTTCCGATGAGATTCTTCCCCTCCGTCGATTTCTTCATTTTCAATCATTACTATTACTTTTGTTTCCCACTTTCTCTGAGGATGTTCGACTGAAAGATAATATAGGAATAGGAGGAAGGCCACCATATGTAGAGACTGGTAATGTAACACAAAAGCAACGAACGAACAGGTGGTGTATGCAAAAAACGCGGGAAGATAGGCGGATGAGACCTCATTCGTCAAGTTCGAAAATCGGGGTACCCGAGCCCGTGCCCGTCCTGGCTCGCGCTCAGGCGGGTGCTGCTGCACGGGCTGCATGTCCATGCGCTGTCCACCAGCTGCCCCTGTGAAATGGCAGCGGTGCTTGCGCTTGCGTGTGGTCGTCCATAGTTGGGGGTCGACGCCGGCACGGGCATCGAGTGGCGAGTGGTCGGTGGTGGGTGTTAAGGATCAGGTACTTTGCGCTGCTAAGCCCCTGAATATATTCACTGTCAAAGCAAACAGAGATATAACTCTACTCGGCTTGCGAATAGTCCTTGAGAGTTCGAGAAATCCCCGTAAGAGATTCCTAAGGTTCAACTTGAAGGCCGCAAGACGCAAGCCTTTGATACTTGAAAGGCTGCAAGACGCTGGCCTTTGTGCTAAAAGGCTGCACGACGCAGGCCTCTGAGACTGAAAGGGTGCATGCAAGACGCGAGCCCTTTGTGAGCAGAAGGCTGCAGGACGCGGACCTTCGAGAGAGAGAGAGAGGCCGCAGAGTGCTAGCCTGGGAGACTTAGATTCACGCAGAAAGGGAGGCAGATGAGAGTTGTATTCAATGTGTCGTGCCCCATATCGAGGGCTACAGTGCTATATATACTATTCTACCTACGAGTCATTTTGAGTCATTCACGGCTTACTGCATTCTGAATCAGTCTGAGTTATTGAGCCTGACTCATAATTCAAACCGTGGGAATGATCAAGTTAGACTAAGTACTGTACCTCCCTGTACTGAAGCAATGCGAGTCCGATCGTGACATTTCCGTTGCTTTTTTCTGAGGCAACGGGAAGCATCGTGACAGTGACCGTTGCGGGAAAAGGCAACAGTGAATATATTCTTTGGCCATTTCTGCAGCATAAACCGTCGTTTTTCCACCTGCGCAGCCAGGTTGAGTTTGGGGGCTGTTCAAACACCAGAACCATTTTCCTGACTCACCGGACTTTTTTTTAAAAGATGTCACGGTAATTTTATGGCAACCGCCCTCATCGTGACCGTGACCTTGCCAAGATTTTGCAACGCAACGACCCCCATCGTGACCGTGACCGTTGCTTCAATACAGGGAGGTACAGTAGTTGGTATGTACGTAGAAACTATCGGTCAGCAAAACCTTGCATATCCATAACAGTGGGGAGTACTTTGCTACAGATGGTCGCGGCGAGCGGGGACGGGGTGCAGGTGATGTGGGACGGCGGTAGCGCATGCTGCGCGTCGGGCGATGGTATGCGTCGTAAGTAGAGTGGGCATGGGCGCAAGCATTGAGCGGTGGGGCCGTACTCTTCGCTGAAGGCGGGCGCAGGGGAGCGGGGAGGTGGAAAGCCGGCGCGGGCAAGATGTGACGGCCGTGGGGCGCGCGGTGCATGGGCGCAGTGGTGCAGGTCGTGCGTGGTGCGTGCATGCGAAGACGCCACACAGACAGTGTCAAGCAGGTGGGTGTATTACGGCGTCGGGCATGGTGTGCGGGTAGCGGTGTGGTACTCGCTGAGGCAGCATTGTGGTGTTGCAGATGGTGGGCTGCGGCATCGAACGGCGGTGGTAGTTGCAGGAACATCTTCGATACGACCCTTGAGGGTGACGGCCACCGGGGGCGCAGAGTACGCGGGGTGGGCGGACACGGAGGCTATGCGGGCGGCATTACACGGTATGCGGCGCTGCAGACGACCGTCGCCGGTGCAGGGCGACGTCTTGATGCTTCGATTGATGCGGAAAGGTGTGCGCGCACGCTGGATTACCGAGGAAGGCATCAGTATACGCTGGAGAGGAGAAACAGGGGGAAAGAAAAGAATAAACGAGGGTAGGAAGAAGGAAACAGTGGGGAAGAAGGGGAGGGAAGGAAGCGTGGAAAGGGAAAAGAGCGAAAGAAAAACGCACTTTCCCCTCCTAAGTCCTGGCTGCAGTCATAGCTGCAGGCAAGGAAAGTGGTCAGCGCGCGTGCTCTTTGGAAGACAGAAAGAAAATTTGAAAGACAGACTGGGGATGAAGGAGAGAGTGGTTAGGACCTGTCTTCGGGGACGGCTTAGTGCTACAACATCTGTTCTTGAGATGGGCTTGCGCCGCATTCAGCGACGAGGGGAGACGCGCGCGCGATGAGAAACGGGCTAGGCGCAGTGGAGGTTTCAGGCCGGCCTCAGCGGATAAGTGTTGCATGCGGCGAGAGACACGGCATACATGGTAAGAGCACGCGTCATCGCCGGTGCCGATGGCGGCACACACGCGCAAAAAAACACGTCGCGTGGTAACAACGGACGCGGCGGGAGTAGGTGATCTGGAGGAACCCCACTTTAATCGATTCTGTTTCGGTACATGTGACTTGGATTCGTTAGTCGATTCTCTTAGAGACCATTTCCATTGAGTTTTTACAGCTGTTCTCGAAACCAATGAGATTACAACATTTTTTTTTTCTCACTTCCCAAAAAGGAAATTTCCGCTGCCAGTACTATCAGAGACTGGGATCTCGGCCACCTTAGCATTTATCGCCACGGGCCCATACACATAGCCCGACTAATACAAGTATATGGGGTCTTAATCGAAGGCATACACCCTGCGAGTCATTTGAGATTTTTTCGCGAATTTACATGGCCATTTCATGACATGGGCGAATTTTTTTGTGAGCGGATGCCGAAAACGGCAAAAACGGCCTATCCGGCCACCCGTCGAAATCGTCCGTTGGCACTTGTGTTATCCATGCCAGTGTGTCTTGAATCATTCATTAGATCGAAATACATTGTCACATACCCTCAAACTACAAATATAATATGTATAGGGACCACCACTGTTTCGGTTGCCCGCCAAGGAGGATGACTGGGATCGAGTGCAGGACAAATTTCACACCGTGCAAAGGACAGAGGGTATTTAGGGCCCAAATCAAGATACATATGCCTTGACTGGATGTGGTAGGACATACCTGTAAGCAAGCTAGGTCATCCATATCCCAACTACCCCTCCAAAAAAATCTATTTGTATGCATCAACCAAGTTGGGTGATTTTCAACGTTACCCAGCCTTGAACGGGAGGTATGACATTAAAAAGCGCGATCGATATGACATTATGCATTATCAGGTATTCTTAATGACCGAGTTAAATCCCAGGTCCCCAGCAGACATTGTTGGCTCGTTACAGTGGTGGCCGGTTTGTGCCACTCGAAATCAAGGCAAGGTTTGTTTCGAGGATTAAGCAGACGAGTGAGAGGTTTTTCACGTATAGTATGGTACTGGGGCCATTTCCCCGAGCAATGGGATGAGAACGGACCCCCCACACTTGTGAATCGGCGAAGAATTGGGGGAGCAATAAGGAAAGGACAGACGAGAGGGCCGGCCGGGGATAAGAAATGATGATCCCACGCTCGGCATTTTGTCCCGAAACTCCCATCACGTTTGATTGCCGCCTTCCTGTACCTTCAAATCTGACATGCAAGGTCCCCATACGTTATAGTCCAACCAGCAACCACCAAATTTGACTATCATACATTGCACCGACTTGTACTAGGCAAGTGGCCGGATACTTAGTTTGGCCGGATAGGCAGTCGCAGATAGTAACAATTCTGGCCTCACCAGAACTTCCCAGGGCACAAGTGAGATCTCCTGCAATCACTTGAAGGTCTCGGAGCATTTTGAAGCTAAAATTTGGCAAGAAAGCCGTGATGCCGTGATCTGATTGATCAGGCCGATCTGACTGATCCGACCCACTTTTGGTCGTGTTTGAGTCTCGGCACGTCATCAAAACGATGTATTTCGACTGGCCAAGTCCTATGCTTCCATTTACATCCGCTTTCGAGCCTGTACACTTTCATTTCTCTGAAATTTCCATTTGGGAACCGCCAAAAAAAAATCACGTCGTCTCATTAGTTTCGAGAACAGCTGTAAGGGTAACTTACCTCAACCATGCGAAATTATGCATACCACGGCTGGACATGGCAATCATCTCATGATTGGGCTGGGTGCGGTTGGAGACGAGGAGCTGTAGCCGTATCCATCCCCAAAGACACGCTAGAAACGCAAGCGACGTCGAAGCATGGATTTCCCGCTAAAGACAGATCGGAGTATTCAGTGAATGAGCACAGGAAAAATTAACATTCTCACAAAGGCGCCAGCTCCAACAGGACAATGTCTATCGCAAGAAGGCGGAGAGAATCAACCATTCTCCTGCGGCGTTAGGAATATTCCTGCGTTTGGTCAAGAATAAGCAGTAACAGCGTAAAATATAATTGATAATGCACGGATACCTCGGCTAAGGGTGAGATTCTTCAGAGACGATGATGCCAGAATGAAGCTAGCTTCCAGGAGTAAGTTTCGTTCAAATTGGGGGTCCAGATGTCGAGAATCAAAGATATTAGAGTCTGAAATTGACCAGGGAAATTTGGGGTCATGTAGAATCCTCTACACACACACCGGCTCGGCGGCAAGCGTCGCACACGCCGCAGTCCTCAATCCTCCGAGCTACTACCCACGCATATCTCCCATGCCGCGCCTCACACTCCCCGGATCGCTGTCTCCCCCGCGGCTATGTCGGCCCTCCTCTCTCCGGCGCATATACTACAGGGCCGATTTCGGATTGACGTTCCTTATGATGTCCTAGTCTCTCTTGACAGATGCTTTGGTCTCGTGTCCTCCCGTGTTTCCGTGACCATGAATTCTTCCGCAACTACCGCAGCAAGATGGGCAAGACCAGAATCAAGAACGTCCATGACGCGGTCAACTCTGACGACCTGCCGACCATCGAAGATCGTGCCGAATGGGTTGGCAACAAGCTCTTCGACTCGAACTTTGTTTATGAGAACGAAGAGGAGATGGTACATCTTGACATTAATATGATATTTGCGCGATATTAAAATCGGTTCGGACGGGGGCTTATCGGGGTGAGCTCCTGCTTCGCACTTTTGCCGCCCACCTGGGAGTAGTGAAAAATTGCGATGTCTTCTACGGGCACCCCGTCGGTGCGTTGGCCACCGCCTGTGCAGCGGTGAGTTCCCTTCCTATTTATCTTGGGCTCAGTTCTGTGGGCAGGCTGGTGGCTGTACACTTTGAGTGTAGAAATAAAAAAAATCCAAGCAAATCCGAAAAGATTCTGGAAGGTAGATCTTACCCTTGTGTCTGGCCACCTGACTTGACACCTGCCCAACACCTACTGCTCACCTGCAGCAGAGGCAGGTAAAAGTTACCTGCTCTGGGGATTGCCCCCGGTGGTATTTCGCGTTTTGCATGCCAGGGACCCATGGGATCAAAATATTTTATATACAGAAGGCGATCGGAAGGGTCAGATCTACCTTCCAGAATCTTTTCGGATTTGTTTGAATTTTTCTTTCTACACTCAAAGTGTACAGCCACCAGCCTGCCCACAGAACTGAGCCCAAGATAAATAGGAATAAATAACCAGCTTTTGCAATCTCCACTCAGCCGTACGCAGCCCGTCGCTTGCGCTTGGAGGAGGCGTTCTGGAATTTTCGCTGGCTCACGCCCTCGTTCACACACCAAATAAAGAATTATCTTGACCTAGGTCAAGATGTTAGCTGAGTTTGTATAAATCGGTACCCAAATCAAAATTTATAGAAAGATGTTATTTCATGTAGGCCGAAAAATGGAACAGAGAGAGCCGCAATCAGCAGCTCTTTCAAAAGCCACAAAGTCATTCCATCTCAGTAAGCGATGAAAGGACTGCTGAAAGTTCATCTTTCAGCAGCACTTTCAAGCATGCTGCAACAAGAACTTTCAAATTTTCCTTTGTTCGAACTTCTTGTGGTGAGGCTTTCATAACCTACTGAAATAGAATAACTTTGTGGCTTTTGAAAGAGCTGCCAACTGCAGCTCTTTCCATTTTACTTTTTGGACTCAATGAATCAAGACCTTTCTCTCAATTTTGATTTGGGCACTAATTTATATGAACTCAGGTAACACTTCGACCTAGGTCGAGATATTTCTCTATTTGGTGTGTCAGTGCTCAACCCTTGTCCGGTGAACTGTAAATGCTGGCTTCCACGAGGCGGTGTTTTAGACGCCAATGTCCAAGAAGCTGCCAGAGTGCTGTCAAGACACAGCCTTCGGGGTTCTCTCCACTGTCTCTTCCTCCCATGTCGTTCTTCAGCTATGCCTCCGGGGTCAATATCAACGGCGGCACTTTCTACTCCTCTGCTCGGGACGTAAACATCCAGAACAGTGTGCAGCTCGCGATCGAGAACGAGTCGCAGGCTCTCGTCTACGCCGATGGTCCAGAGGTGCATGGTCACCATGGTGCGCAGAACGTGATCGAGGACCGCCGGTTCGCTGGACCACAGCGCAGTGGTGGGTATGCACCGAGGACGGAAAGGTTTCTCCGTACCGTACGTTTTAAGTTACATCGGGATTCTATGCACTGACATCGAGGTGGTAGATATTTCTGCGAGACGTGGGATTGCTTCGCGGAGCGACCCACACGAATATGGGTTTCTGCATGTTATGCACGCAATGACCCCTGGCGGCGCTATTGATTCACCCACTTTCCCCACCTCCACCCACCCGACCCCTGGCCTCTCTCCCGAACGGGAGAAGTGTTTCAAGCCGTCGAAGCTCCGCCAGCAGGTGCTCTTGAAAACGCTTCCCACTTGCACAGCACTCCCTTCCATGCGGCGCTGTAAATGTAGATGCTCCTCCATGGCCACACGAAGCGGTTACCAATATTCACGGCGGGACCTTTGTTGGGGGCAGCGTAAATAATATTCAGAGGAGTGGTGAATCTGGTGCGTCCATCTACCAAGGGTATTTACACATTTCTAATAAAATACAGGGATTGGCATCCTGCATAGAGCAGTTGCATTGGCAGCGCTGCATGATGCTGCGGAGAGCTATCCTCAGCCTAGATGTCATCCAGAAACCCGGAAGAAATTACTTGACGAGCTATGGACGTGGTGCGGCGACAGCTCCACCAGCAACTACGTCAGCGACGATTCCAGCCACCACTTCCGCGACTGCAGCGTGGACTCTCCTATCGTCTGGCTACACGGCCCAGCAGGCGCGGGCAAATCCGCGGTGATGAAATCACTCTCAGAACGGTTGGAGACCGCCCACCAGCTCGGCGGCACATTCTTCTTCAAGCGTGGCCATCCTACTCGAGCAATGCCCACGTTTTATTCGCTACACTGGCCCTCCAACTGGCCCTCAAAACCCCGGAGCTTAGGCTACCCATCTCGCGCATGGTTGAAGAAACTCCTACTCTTGTAGCGGGATCGATGGAGGCCCAACTGCGGGAGCTGATTATTGAGCCCTGCCGCACCCTCGAATGCAACGCCAAACGGATCATCCTTATAGACGGTCTGGATGAATGCGAAGGTAAGCACATACAACAAGAGATTCTGCACTTGCTCGGAAATTCCGTCCAGAAGGCGACATTACCCCTGCGATTTGTCATCGCAAGCCGCCCAGAACTGCACATCTGTGAGGTCCTGGAACTATTGTCTTTCCGTGGGTTATACCGACCATTCAACATCGAACAATCCTTCGCTGACGTCCGGGCATATTTGCAAAGCGAATTCGCCGAGACTCACTCGACCATGGCCGCGGTTCCACACCCATGGCCCTCGCCGGAGGCTATCGCTCGTCTCGTATGGAAGTCGTCGGGATACTTCATCTACGTCACCACTGTCGTCAAGTTTATCGATGACAAGGACTATCGGCCTACGCGACGGCTGGCGGCGATCGAGGCAACGGCAGCAACTCTCTCTCAAGCCCCGTTCGCCTCGCTGGATACACTGTACACTCAGTTTCTCTCTGCAACCTCCGAAAACTCGAATCTTGTCCCAATCCTCCGCGTCATCTGCCACTGTTCCCTACAGCCTGGCGAGATTGGAGAGCTGCTTGAGTGTCCTTTGCTGTTGGTGATTTTCCACGCATATCGGTGGGCCAACGTCTCCACGTTGCGCCCGGGGGAGCTGCGCTACCTCTTGAACGTCTCATGGAACGAGCTCCGCCTGGCAATATGTCGGCTGCGGCCCATTTTTGGCCAGCACCCGCCATGCCTCCATGCATTGTCGCGATTCACACACAACTCTATGATAAACCAATACACTTGGAGGGCGAACATTTCCATTGACCTAGCCTTCGGTTTCAAGCTAATCGAAACAGGGAACCTACCGGAATATTTGTGGTAGGTTTGGCCATCTCGCATCATCATGATCACACTCATACCGGTTGGATAGGAATCCGTGGATCCACTGGGGTCGCATCATCAGAGGGTCCCCATCCTCTGAGGAATTACTGAACGGCGTCAAGATGTTGAACAAATACCCCTCAGGGCATCAAGAACAGGAACACCATGATGTTATAGAATGGCTGAAGGTGCGATGAGTGATTATTTATGCCGTCGGGACCACCGTGACCTCTCGCTCAGAGCTTTCCCGAGCCCCCATTGGATGAAATTCGTCGCTGGGAAAATCTCTTTCGAGACGAACAACGCAAATTATACGAACGTAGCCCCCATTATCGACCGCCGAGTGACTACGATGCGAGATGGCGAGAATTTGACGAAATGTGTTCGGAACTTGGTTCGGAATGAACAACTCAGTTTTTTATCCTGTGGGTCGACAGGAGAAAGATTCAGATTGACGTTCCGAATGGTGGCATAATATATTATCATCTCGACTGGAATACCTGAGCTAATAGGCGCAGTGTAGTGGGGTCAATCAGTTCTCTCCTGGGAAGCGAGTATCTGCAGCACGATACCAAACTGAGTCCGTGATCGAAAGCACAAGCAGTCACCTCAGTGGTGGCGAGGTTGCGCTGGCGTGTATACCGGCACGCCGCTGATCCACGCCCGTCAGAAAGGGGCCTCCTCAGAGGCAGACACCGAGGCATAACTCTCATAATTCCAGCGATGTATATCTCCCCCGTCCGTCTGCGAAAAATACAAGGAGACGAAGCAGCACGTAAACCACTACACCATCCTTCCCGGCACCAGAAACTCCTTCAATTCTCTTCCGAATCCCCCAACAACCGCCTCCATTTTCTCCCTCGAAGTCAGCGCCGGCGCAGAATTCTGAATCGCAGCTTTTCCAACCAGATGGCGGTGGAGCAGTGGCGAGACGAGCAGTTGGACCCGGCAAGGTACCCGACACAGAGATGAGAGAGCCGCAGCAGGGTGCAGTCATTGGAGGATATACAAAACGGAGTGCGCACATAGATTTGATGTAGGGCATATAAATGCAAAAGACAGCACATTGTGCAAAACACGGCACATTCCATTGGCTCTGAATCAGTGATGGTGGGCTCAATTTAGAAATCCATCCTCATCTTTTCCTAGATACATCACTACACCCCCTCCCCCCCCCCCTGCAGTAACTTGCTCATACCCTGGCCATACCTTGTCCAACTGCTTAGGTCTCTTCAGATTTGGAATTTCAAAAATTCGTAGCTTCTAGCAGTCCAAGGATTGTGGAAATCAGCCAAGATTTGAGGAAGATACGAAGCCAACTACAAGTCTACAACAAGGGGGGTTGTCTTAGCAGGAATGTCATTAGGCAGAAGATTCGCTCCACATGTACAATTGGGTCATATCCGACGGACAAGGGAGTGAAACAAGGGCTGGAAACAATTTACTGTTAACGTTCCGGTTTTGGACACCCTTTTTGGCTTCTTTTTGCGTCCTTTTTGCCTCCCTTTGCACCATCTCGTGGCCAGGAACACTGCTTAAGAGCGTAAACTGCCTTAGAGTATTGGGGACATGCGCCAGGTACTCAGAATAATTATGCAACACTGTAGTTTAGCTCTAATAGTCTGGCTGCATGCTTTGTCAAGTAAATTCGAAAAGGGAACGCACACGGGAAGCGAAAAGGGGAGCTCTGAATATATAGGTTGCGCAAAAGCCGCACTAGGGTTAAGCCGCATGCGGCTTCATGCGGCTTTTTGGGCATTGTGCAAAGCTGCGGCCTTTTCTTCGCTGGTCTTGGTTCTTGTCTTTCGAAGGGGTCAGGAGAAAATGACGCGGAGCGGCGCGCACTGACGCGGAGCGATGCGGCAGTGACGCGGCGTGGCTGTGCTATTGCCGCGGCATCCCAATCTATGACTAAAATGGACTTTACACCATCCCAACACCTCAAATGAGCCTATTAGACATTCCTCTTGAGCTTATAACGCACATAATGCATACACTACATCATGCTGAGGCAAATTGTATTGTTCTTTCACTTTTCTGGATGACTTGGGATTGGGCCTCTTCGAGGCGGGTGCTGAACCTTTAGGTAGGGGGTAAACACTAAGTCAATATTCGTACAAATACACATATACCAGCTTTTTAGCCTGAGTTTCAACAAATTAGTTCTAAATTTGAAGAGCTTGAAACCATTAAGCAATTGAGAAGTACACACATTCAGTGCCCGAAAATTGGCAGAATTCCCAATGGAACTTCAGATCCACAAAAGATGAGGGCTTCTACCTGGGGCATGATCCCGGCTTTAAGACCGTTTAATCTGTTGCACCGACCTGTTTCTAGAGATCAAGCCATTGGCCTGGACTAGTGAAAGTCACAAACAAATGGGGCATTTTCTTTTGTAAGCAGCCGTTGTATCCTAATTGGTAAGGCAAAAGCTGTCCGTCTGAGTAAGAATTATGCAAAAAGTCTTGTCAATTTGTCCTGTCCCCCTTCTAGGTATAAGCATGATGGCACAAACATCAAGTCAAATAATAGTAACCATTGAGGGAAACTGGAGTCTGAGTAGGTAAACCATTCAATGGATGCTAATGGTCCAGTTTTGCCAGAAAAATTGGGGAGAGACTTGAAAAATGCTGCTGACCTGTGCAACTGGAGACCCTAATTGAATTTTTTAACCCACTGTCAGAACCTCCACAAATTCAGGTCACAAAGTTGAACCAGTAACCCAGTTACCAGTCCAAGGCAGACACCCAGTCAGAAGCCAGAGAAGCAGTCACAGAAAAATTGTTCAAGAACATAGACACATGTCACCTACATCACATGAAGCATCAGTAGCCCAGAGGCTTAGGGTTGTGTACGGAGCTCAGAATCAATCATTAGGGTGTTTCAGACATTCCAATTCGCGGCCCAACTTGGACCTGAACTTCATCAAGTTGGGGTCGAAGTTGGGAGCAGAGGTGTGAACGCCCATCGGGCTCGAGATCAGCTCAAGCTGGTCTTGGCGCAGTAATAAGCTGGGATAAGCGAAGTTGGGAACGAAATCGGACATCAAGTTGGGATCAAGTTGGATGTCAGGTCGTGGGGTGAGACACAATTTGACATCCAACTTGGTTCCCGAACTATTTCGTGTCCCAACTTCAACGCAAGTTGGGGCCGAAGTTGGGACCCAAATTGGACCTCAAATAGGGATGTCTGAAACACCCTATTCATTCCAGAGGAACACGGCGGGTTCAAGTTGTGCGGCATGGCCATTGAACCCAGTGGATACAGCACATCACAGTAGCCAGAGGACATGGAGGAGGGAGCGAGGTACTGTTCGACCACAAGTTCAAGTTCAATTTTTACCCGAGAAGGGAGAGGAATATTATTTCGATTTATGGTGCACATCACAAATCTTCCAGTGGTGTGACCTGTGACTGAACTTGTGGTTGAACTGGTATAGTACAATGCACAGGTATGTTCTGCCTCTGTCAGACTAGAAGCACTCAAAAGCAAGGAGTGTGGGCTCGAAGATCAGGTTGTATCGGTAAGCTTGATTGACTAATCGACGGGTACTGTTCCGACATAAAGCAGAAATGACTAATCACGGAAAATCGAACTTAAGAATCTCTTTGGTTCCAGGGGATGAAATGGGCTTACACGAGGGGATTCAGGTGGGTAAGAAGTTGAAAAACATATCCTGGCATTTTGATTTATTTCTACGTCTTATCCCACTTGCTTTCGATTTATTGTCGCGATGACCAATGTTGTATGACTAAATTCTGTTTGTGCATGTTAGGAAAATGGATCGAAACTGAAGTTCCCCAGGGTAGCTAAACCTAAAGGTTCAGCCAATGAAAAGTTAATTTTTTGAAGATGTATAGTGCATCATGTGTTGCTGCGCAAATTCACCCACTATTGTGGGACAAAATGTCTTACTTTTACCTACTTTCCGAACAGGTCTAACACTAGATGACTTTGTCATTGCCGCGTCAACTGCGCGCCACTTGCGCGCCGGTGCCGCGTCAGTGCGCGTCAATGCTGCGTCAACGCCGCGTCAGTACGCGTCAACGCCGCGTCACTGCGCGTCAACGCGCGTTAGTGCCGCATGAGTTTCATGCTTCTGTAGCCTCAAATTCCTGCATTATTTTATGGTGCGGGGATACAAAACAACACCCTTCAACGACGGTTGCAAATCAGGTATTGTTGGGAACATGCCAGGTCATATATTCACACAGTAAACCCAATACATGAGATTGGATGCCTTTCAGACTCGAGTCGAAGCTCATTCAGGTCAAGCTGAATGCAACAGCAATTGACCCTGAGGTTATCAGGCCGGGAACATGGATATAATTAGCGGGGAATGTTTCAAGCGCACCAAATTCAATTGAATGACAGATCCTGAGATAGTCCTTCAGCGAATGTCAAATCTTATCTTGTGCACTAAACATCGAATGAAAATGTCAAGAAACATGGTTTGTGTTCCCTGAGTGTTGACTTCCATTTGTGAGTAGCATAACATTCACAATTGTTGAGTTAACAGATCGAGTTGTGCGAATCTAACATGTCGTCCATGTCAATTCCCGATCCACGCCTCCTTCCAAAGAAGTACTCAGGTTGGTAAATTATCCCCGTCCTCCACTCATCCGAACGGGTTCACGCAGTTCAATCCTGCTTGGCCTGCTCCACATGATTCGACCACCACCGCCAGACGGGCTGATACAACGGCTGCAGGAATAGTGTTACATTATTCAACAAGTTCGTGAGGAAACCGCTGGCTCCAGACGGACTATCGCTAGTGTCTGCACATAACATTGATATTGAACCATAGAGTGGTTAAACCTTGCGCAAACAAAATGTCCCGTGTTGCCGCGGCAAGGACCTGCACTAACGCTCCACCCAGGCGTGCTATATTCACTGGCTGCGCGGAAGAATCTATACTGTATCAGCAGTATGCTCATTCGGGCACTGAAATTATTTCTGCTACATAGAATGTAAAAAGATTGCAAGCAGACATTGACGCAGCACTGCAGGGAAGTGAGGTGACACTGACCCGCACTGACGCGGTAATGCCGCCCAGACTTGAATACTCGATATCAATCTACTAGACCAACTGTTCTGAACGTGTTTTCAGTGTCTGGACATGGCCGGAACGGAAGGTAGGCAGTTAAACCTCATCACAGTTGTATTTGCGACTTGAGGTATCAAGTTCTCGGTCTTATTCGCTCGATGCATGCTGTGTTTCAATGCTCCAGAGCCTCAGTGAGGCAAAATGAGGCCGGAATATACTAAAAGAGACATCCCGATCTATGCATCTTGATGCATAAAAATGCCGCGTCAGTGCCGAGTCATTGCCGCGATGGCCTCGAAGACGAACTTTTGACGCAGAGGCATACTTGGTAAGTTTGTGGTAAGTACTTAGATTATTCATTCTAATATGGCGTGTTTGGTCCACGTCACTAGCTCTCACTCTTAGCCAAACAACTTTCGGGAGTGAACTCATGCATCGAAAAATCCTCAAAAAAACAAAATTCCCAGTTGAATGTGCAAATGTCATCCTCCAGGTGGGTCTGGGCGGGTTCAATAGCGTGAATGGGAAGGATTCGCTCGACCGTACTTTTGCTACTCAGTTCTCTCCATGCTAGGATGACCCACTGACAAAACACTGCATGCAATTTCACCCTAGTTGTGCAACAGCTCCACAGTTTGTTTCCAGAATACAGTTATTGCAGTGGGAAGCCTTGGTTTGGCCGGCCTAAGGTAAGACAGTACTCTGTGTCTTGATGAGCTGTGAAAATATGTTGCAGGAAGTGGTTGAAACTCGTGTGTACTGACCAAATACCGACTAAATACTGAAATCTGTGGAAATTTTGGATGAGGATTTTTTGTGTCCAAACGATGTATTAGGACTAAAAACTGCTCCCACAACTCGATTTTAACCCCAGAGTGCAACCGTTCAATAGTTATGGGCGGCGCGCCGATGCCGCGTCAATGACACAGCCACCACCATGTCAGTGCCGTGTCAGTCCGCGTCAGTGCGCGCCGGTCCGCGTCAGTCCGCGTCAATTTTACCGTACCCCTGATGCTTGGCGGTGAGGGGCGGATGCAGAGATGAAGCGTAGGTGGGAGTTGGACACTAGACATTGGGAGGGCGACGTTTGGATTGAAGGAATTGGGCGGCGAGGCAACGAGAGCTTGAGTCCAGGTGGGTTGAACGATTGGAGATAGCAGTGGGCGTCGGGCAGCAGTACTAGTGTGGTGGTGGGAAACAACGGGCGGCGTGGCAACACTGATCGCCGCGGCGCTAACAGACGACGGTGCCACGCAGCGCCACACAAGCGTGGCGGCGGCAGCGTTTTGGCGGCTTTGTCGGAGCGAGGGCTTTGGGTGACATGTGGTGGTGGTGAAGAAAAAGAAGATGAACACTGCCACCCATCACGCCTGCGATAGGCAGTCTCAGTGCGTTGTTTTTGAGATCTGGAATTGGGGTGTTGCTAGTATTGTGGGTTAATTTTGATTTGTGGCCAGTGACGGATAAGGATTCTGCGGGAGGAGTTTTTTTTTGTTTTGTTTTTTGTTTTCGGTTGTAAAAATCCCTCCCGCAAAATTGCGGGAGGGGAATTTGGGTGACAAATTTTTTGTGGTTGTAAAATCCCCTCACGCAATTTTGCGGGAGGGGGATTGGGGGGAGAATTTTTTGTTTTGTTTTGGTTGCAAAATCCTCTCCCGCAATTTTGCGGGAGGGGAATTTGGGTGAGAATTTTTTCGGTTGTAAAATCTTGCGGGAGGGGAATTAGGGGGAGATTTGTTTTTTTTGGTTGGGTTTTAAAATCCCCTCCCGCAAAATTGCGAGAGGAGAATTGTCAAGACAAGCCCTGGGTCGACCTGGCGTTGGCGGGACAGTAAAGAACCCGGCCGGGGCGATAGTTGAATAACCCGGTGGTGAGGGATCGCAACGGACAACGAGAGGGCAGCACTGAACAACCCGAGTATGTGAGGGGTGTTTGGCTTTAGCCGTCGAGGCGGGTTGTCACGATACTCGTGTGAGGCGGTGGAGTAACCGCCTGGACACCGAACTCGAGGTAGTCTCGAGGAGAATAGAATGTGTTTAGGCCTGCGTATGTGGGCGTGGTGAGAAAGCGCTGTGCCGTTGTCAGGCCAAAGTAGACTTGATATTAGACGAGGTAGAATCTAAGGTACATGTAGATTCTACCGTGTTTATATACTGTATCCTATGAAACTGATGGCTGTCTCTTTACGAAATAGCAGACTAACGGGCGATCGGGGTATCCCGATCGTCGTTTGAATAAGCCCCTGGTTGGCTAGCAGACGCTCCTAAGTTGACAGCGAGCGATCGGGGTATCCTGATTGTTGTTTGAATAAGCCTCTGGTTGGTTATTCCGAGTTCGATCGTCTATACGAATAACCCCCTGTTGGTTATTCCGTATACGTCGTCTTGTCCTGGATTGCAAATATGTATATTTGCCAATCTCGTTGCTTGTGAAAACCCGGGGTGCCCGGGGTTTGAGTTTGAGTGAAAATGTTGGAAGTATGCCAAATCATGACAAGAATTGGGGGAGATTTTTTTTTTTGGTTGTAAAATCCCCTGCCGCAATTTTGCGGGAGGGGAATTTGGAGAACAAGAATTTATGATAATGAGTGTTGAACTGGCGTGCGGAATAGTAATAGGGCCTTGTAAACAAGCGCAAATCGCCAACGTCCATAATCAAATCTGGAAATTCCACCGTCGGAGTGACAGAGGTAGTCGATCGCGGATACTTCGCAGCGTACACGTCCAATTATTCAGTATTCATTGGCGCAGTTTATTCTATCTTACTCTTTCCCCCCTGGCGGACAGCAAGTCGAAACCGAGTCATAGTGGGATAACTGGCGGGTGCCACGTTGATAGCCATTCAGTGGCTGTTTTAGAAGTAAGCTGTGCGATAAAATTTCCTTGATCTCAATAGACAGTGGTCCCACAATTACATTCTTGTCTAGGCGTCAGTCTTCAGGTCATCTGCAATCAGCGGCCTCGATGTACCGCCCATAGTGATGAAACTCAAAAGGTGGTGCGTAAATTCAACTGATCACGTAAAACGTCTCAGATGTTCCTTCCGTCCTGGACTGTGAAGATGATAGGGGACTTCGAGGCAGACAAGATAGGAGGATTGGTCAGAATTCAGGGACAAGATTGGACGTCGCGTAAGTCAGGCGGTGCTCCGCTCTCATGCGGGAATCCTTATGGACGCTCCAATGTACCGTCTGGAGTCTTGCACAGGACAGCAAAAAGAATGTTCGCCTACGGAGGTTTTATGTCGTTGATTGGTCGATTTTTGGTGTAAAGCGGGAGTCGCACTATAGCAGTTTGTTTGTTATCAGGGAACAAGTTGTCTAGATGCACATGGTCCAGGACAGCCCGCCCTGATTATATTTGGCCGCACAGCTTAGTAAATAGACGTCGACACGAACGGAGACAGAAGAGACCGAGGTTGAAGATGGCTCAACCCCAAACCACAATAAAGAAAGACGGAGCAGTCTCGTGGTACAGGCGATGGCATTGCGGTTCCAAAAGCGAACAGAAGCAAATAGAGCACTCATCTGAAAAGTTGTCGGCGTTCTTACAACCATCTGTTGAAGCTTTGTTGAGAGAAAAACCTCCAAGTCCTCGCCTTGTTTTGAACCAAAACTGTTGTGACAAAACAAACGGAAGAAAATGCCGTCGAGTACTGAGCGTGAAGGAGCGAAAGGCAACGGTTCTATAGACCAATCGGACTTAACGGCATCTCGATAATGGAGTAGCTGTGTCGCTGTCACACCTTTTCTTTTCTCCGCATCTCTCGTTCCTCCAATGGTTGGTAGCTCACTTGGCTTTTTTTTTGAAACGATTTCCGATGTGATATGTAGGCAAAAGCGAAGACTCGCAAGTTTGCCACTGTCAAGCGCATGCTGAACCCAAATGACATTCGGCTCTGGATTCTCACTGACTTTTCCTTTCGCAACGTGCCCAGTCAGGAAACGTTAGCATGGAACATTACGCCAGAATGTTGTTCATACCCAGCTGTACAGCAATCCCGGAGGTTTTCTGGGCCCAATATAAATTTCCACTCCGTTTTCGATCAGCTCCTCAAGGGCGACACCTTGACTTCAAGGTCTTCGACGTCGGCTTGACTGAGCCAGATTTGAGAAAAAGATCGCACTTCCGTCCCTCCGTCCTGTGCTATGTACCTCGAAGACAGCGCCTCGACCAGGCTCCGCTGACGTAGGGCAAACGCTCCAATTCTAGTACTCTGAACGTCTTTATTCGATTACGCAAAAGGTCCAGCGCTTCACAATCTCAATGTGCACATTCTGGGTCGTAGTTCGTCTATATCATCCTTCATTGTCATCCTCACAGAGTTCTGTCCCACCCCGCATCAATCTCTCCCACAGATCAGGGTGCAGACGCAGTCAGCTGTGCAGGTCGAATTGGGCGTGCCACCAGGCCCTAGGACGGGTGGTTCGAATGCCTCGTCACAACCGTACCCGAAGGCGCTGCACTCCTCGGCTTCGGGAGTGCCGACGCCGCCGCAGCTCAATTGGGCGGAACAGTGTGGCGGTAATATTTGAGGCTACAGATCCACAATTCATTCATTAATAATGCATTGTGGTGGATGGACGCGGTGCTTACCGCACGTGCATCCAACGCAGCTGCACGTTTGGCGATGGGCTGGGGAAATCGGTCTGGATTAGACGGTTGAAGGGCATGTTGCAGAGGATTCTTACCTCGGCGGCGATGGCGGTGGCGGCGATGAACGGAACGAGGAGAGCGATGGTGAACTTCATTGCTGTGGGTCGAGTGGTTCTTAATATTAAGATCCAACTTACTTCTAGCGTTTTATAATGTTCGCTGGCCGCAGGATACGTACAGGGGCAAATATTTTTGTCAAGGACCGCGATATTCATCTGCTCCGCGTATACTCAGTTCTTCTTCCAGAAATGCAAAGATACATACCAGTACTCGATCGGCCCCATCGGAAATGTAGCGAGGTTCTTTCAGCGAGTGCACAAGAAACGTAACTCGGTTATGTTGTATTTTCACTGGCTATTTTAATGTATACCACTTTGATTCCTCTTCCGTCTATCCTGAAACAAAAGACACCGGGCAGGAGAAGAAACTTCAAAAAAGTCATTCATGTAAGGCTTACAACCTGACAGACAGCAGTATCCTAGAGTCTGTCGGAACGCAACAGGTCCTCTCATGACGAGTTCGAATCCTCATTCAAGGACCGCGAAAATATGTCTTTGAACTTCATAAACGGTTGCGGGTACCGGATCACCTCGCGCCTCCCGCAGCTGGCTGAAACACGGCCAATGGAGCGAGCCGCTGTTGAATTGACCCTTGATGATTATCGCGGCTCGGACCAGATGTTCCATATTTCTCCCCCAGGAAAGTGGGCTTCCATAAAAGCAACAGTACCAGGGGGAATGATATATCACGGACTCTCGGGAGATGGTCCGTGTTATATCCAGAACTCTGGCCCAGAGATGCAGGTGATATATCACTCAAGAGACGCTGCCTTTTGGGCAGATAGTGGCAACCAACATGCCGGCGCCGTCAGCACATGCGGGCTCGTTGTTAACGACGATGTCTAGTGTGTATATCGTGGTTTGCCTAAATCTTCAGGGAGCGGGCTGACATAGCATCCCAATGTAGTAGCATTTTGTGATCACGGGTCCGAAAAGTGCCACAGCGCTCGGTGGATTTCTGCACGAATTGCACTGGAAATTCGGGTGTGTATGCATATGATATTTAGCTACGATATATGTACAAATGGCGCGATATGGCGGGGAAATGTACTGAATTTGGCGCCAAAATCGCCCCACACAGCTCGATTTTCGCCTGCCTACATGCAGGTGCGTCAGAGCGCATGTATAGTCCCTCCGTATCGGGGGCCTGACCTCGGCGTCGCAGCGCAAACCCCATTGGCCTCAGTGGGCGATAAAACTTCTCCGCGGTCGAGACCGCTGCGACCGCGACCTGCCCTCCCCATTGCCGTTGGCGCCCGCCGTGCACGGGAGGTCGATGACGAACGGCATGGGGCGCAGGACGGAGGTGCAGTCCATCCACCGTGGCGAGCAGAACGTACAGCAGCGTACCTCAGCATAGCCGCGACTCTGCGGTGTCTTGCCTACGGGCAGGATGCGTTTTCGCGATGCGAGCCGCACACCTGCTGTATTGCCATCGGTGGCGACGCGAAAAGCGACACCCTACCGGCCGCCACCGTGAGAGAGGTGGTCGTCGGTCGACGGTGACCTCATATCACCCTGCTGAACGAAACATGGACCGCGACGTCGCCGCCACGTAGGCGACTCTGGTAGCGGCAGCACTGAAGTGGGAGCGGAGACAAAAGAGACAAAAAACGCCAAAAAAAAAAAAAAAGGGAACATACGGGTCAAGCAGAGACTACAGAAGAGATCCTTCTTCCCTTACACGCCATTGCCTTGCGTGAATACTGCTCACATCGTGCGGACGTAGGGCGCACTTGATACATCACAAAAGTGGTCTCGCGTTCGACAGGTAACATCGCCCACACATGGGAACAGGGCGGCATTCGTCAAGCGGCCGTACGGGAATGTCGAGACACGAAAAAGAGGGGAAGAGCGGAGTACAGAGATAGGGGAAGGGACGAAAGAAAGTGACGTGGCATCAATAAACGTGACTCGGGTGGGTCGCACTGCACGGGATTGCGTTCGGAAAGCGCATGAGAAACAGAACTTTCGTCCTCGCTTTAAATTGAATCCCTTCTAGTGCAGATTTAAATCAACAGACTTTTTCAGAGTTCCGGGCCGCAACTTCCCGTCACGCCGTGAGACCTTACATTTGAAATTTTAAGCAAGTATGAGAATCTTGAAATCCACGTATTTCGCTACTTTCTGTCAGTCATTTTCAGGATTCCAGTCGGATTTGAGGTCAGTGGGCTGAACCAGTTGAGATGTGCTACTAAGACCCTGAATAGTTGAAGTATAGGACAAGTTTCAATATCAAAGAGACAAACGAGAAAGTATCCTCAATATACGCATGAAATACTATGAAAGAAATTTGGTAAAAGAGAAGTAGGTACATGAGCATCGAAGAAACATACTGTACTATTAAATTCAATTCGTCAAGGGGTGTGACGCGTGACCCGAAATACCATTTCGTCAATTTGTCAAAGGGTCCTCAGCTGCGTGACAACCCCCAAAATTTCGTCAACCCCTGGAAATATTCCAGATGTTGCAAGGCATGTAGAGCAAACCATTAGGATGACTTAGGAATTATCTGAGAAATTCATGTCAGCAAATCCGTTGAACAGGAAAAAAATCGTGTTTCACCGTTGAACTTTGGTTGAATTTGGTCTGAAGCACGATGTTTGTGAGGTTTGGAGCAAGAAACCTTGGGAATGACGAGAAAATTGTAAGGAGAGTGTCCGCAGCTAAGGAAACTTGCTCAGAGCAGCCCTGAACCCAAATTTCGAACCGACCGTGACGAAAAGTATATTCGTCAAGAGCCTCCGTGACGCGTGACAAAGTTCCAAAATTTGTCACGTCAAGTACCCCCGTGACGCGTGACTGACGAATTGATTTTAATAGTACAGTATGTCCAAGATTCAGGGGAAAAGAGTCAGTTTTGGGTACAGAATAAAATGTCCAAGTCATCGAGACCAATTGATGTTGCCGCAAATCATGATGGTCAGGGTCGATTCCCGACAACTCACTCACTCACTACCACTATGGGACTGCAGATGTACTTCAACAACAAAACCAGCACATTCCCGCTATGAATGGTCTCGCAGCTGAAAACACAGAAGCTGTCCCAAATCATATTCGAATGCTCAAAGAAAGCTGTTCATTTCACCCGCAACACTGCTAACTTCGAAAGTACGGAAGCCAAAGTATATGTCCATCGGCTCTCACTCGAATTCCAAGCTTCACATTGCGGATTCAAAATTTTTTTATTCAAAAGTAAATACAAATTACACGCAGACAAAGAAGGTAAAGTATGGCAACTACGAAGACCTGGGGAAGGCCTCAAGACAGCGGTAGCGCAGATACAGCCGACACAAAGCGAACAAGACGTACAATAGATGGCACTGGATTGCCGCAGCAGATGGGAGAATAGAAGCGGGCACACAAGATTAACCGTTCTTTAAGCAAATGCCTCCTTGGCGGTGCATTTGTCTCATGTAAGTTTATCTCCATTCTTTTACCCTCTCCTCTCATTCTGAAAGTCCTTTGTCCCATTTGGATGCGCAGGTATCCCCATCGTAACAACTACGCACTGCGCAAACTTCGCCAAAGAATGGCCTGGACAGCGTAGCACATCTCAGCCATAGGCAAAGCACAGAACTATCCCTTTCAGTTGTCTTCTCGAAAAAGATTTATCCAGCTTCTCTAAGCCGAACTTGGGTTAATCACTGTTCAAAAGATGTTGGAATCATTCCTCAGCTGACCTTTTCGCAGTCGCTCCGTAGCGTGTCCATGTAGTGGCTCAAGTATTGTGCGGGCATAAATAGCGGAAGGTGCCTGCTCCTCCAGCCAGCAATCCTTTGTGTTCTTTCCTGTCATCAATTCACTGTGCTGGCCTTATTTCTGGGTTCTCCTCAGCTTTGGGCTCCTCCCGTCATCAATATCAATTCCGCACTTCAATTCGCTGGTCTAAAATGGCTGGGGTTGCTTTTAGCCATCTCTCGGCTGTGAACTACTCCGAGTCGCGGACACCAATATCAATTCGTTGCTTCTGCCGTGCCCCCATTTTGGTGCCGGTTATCCATTGAAACCATTCTCAGCCTCCTTCAACACTATTATTTCCTTCCCGCCGTTCCGCTTTGAATCCCGGCCCCTCATCCATGTCGTGTTCCGTGTTTACGATCTTACTTCCGTGTAGTCCGCACGGACTGTCTCGCGATTTTAATCATAGACACTTCGCCATGATTCAGAACTATGAAACACTATTATTTCCTTCATGTTCCGTGGTTACGATCTTACTTCCGTGTAGTCCGCACAGACTGGATCGCGAGTTTAATCGTAGACACTTCACCACCTGAAATTACGATCCTGAAGTGTGTCCGAGCGAAGCAAGGTTCTATCTTGTACCTCGTATAATCTGATGCCTCGTATCAGAGTGCACCTGTTTGCACTGCCGACATTTCCCCTTTCACTATCTCAGCTGACCCCCTACATTAGCTTAGACGCCTGAGCTTAGGCAATTTTCAAGTGCCCGATCAGGCCCTCAAGCTCCACTCAAAAGAAAGCCTATTGATTGTGTCGCTTCTTCTATTCCAACGCCATCATCTCTGCCTTCCCTCTGCCGTCGCCGCCTCCGTCCCTCTTTCCGTCGTACACTGCAAGAATGAGCAGCATATATTCAAGACACTCGAACCATCTACCGAGTCGCGGGTACGCTTCAACGCTAGACCCTCAAAATTCCACGGACCTCAAGCACGCTATTTACCTCTTGGCCCTCCGCTACACCTCAGGACATCAAACAAGTGCTCCCCTGATATCAAACCCCTCCATAAAACCTCGCGCGTTTCTTCACTTCTGGAGGTTATGAGCTGTAGAACTCCGCAGCACACCTCGCGCATCGCCCATCAAATCCAATCAAGATCAAGTTCAAGCTCACTGCCAAGACTCAACTATTGGTCAAGAGTTCAAACTCGATGTTCGCTTCGTCATCTGAATGCAACTTCCTGTCTTTCGCCGCATCGTCTGCCAGTCAACACATCCTTCAAAGTTAAGATCTGTGGGGTTCCGTTGGCAGGTACGAAGCGCTCTCGGAATATGGTTAGTAGGTTCTTCAGTCTTCACCAGTCGCAAAATTCACTAACCTTTGTCGGCACGGATGTAAAACCGAACCATCGAGCGACAATGTATTTCAACGGCATTCGCACCGCTCCTCGGATCACTTCCATGGTGGCCAGAAGGCCTGGTTTATCGATTTCTCTGTGCCCAACGCTGGAAAAGAATATACGGGGCACAATCCATGACTGCAAGTTACCGCGACTTCACGGAGGTGGGTGCCTGCCAGCGATCCCCTATTCTCTTCAGTGAATCCTAACATGTATTCGTTCACATGCGATATGGATTTGGATTAGTTTTCTTCCTCCTGGGACGAGCATCTCTTTCTGACCAGGTCTCAAACCTCTCACGAGTTTGGGAAGGCCTGGCACCAATATAGGTACGTCCCTATTTTATATCCAACTGCCTGATACTCAGTTATCATCCGAGCGACCTTCACTCATCGATTACATCTATGACCGAATGGAACGGGCTAATCTTCGACGCCCATCGTCAGGACAACATGTGCACCGGTCATAAGTCGTTCCCGCGTCAATGTGACAACAGAGGCTGAAAGTGAGGTTCACAGTTGACCCTCTATTGCATGTAAGCCAAACTGCGGATATCGACTTCTGCGGTAAGGCTCCACCATGTCCAACTACGGTCAAGACGCCCAGGGGTTACTCGTGGAGGATTATGCCGGCTGGTGCCTGGCCCTCCACGTCCTGTGCTGCGTGGGTGCGATTGCATCCCCAGACAGGTGTTTTGCACCTGGGATGTATTATTCTATGCGTACGTCGCGACCTTTCTGTGAAATGCTATACTCATTGTCTTTTTTTTTTGGGATACTCAGATACGATGCCACTGGATGCTGGCTACTCGCACAGATCCCCAAAATACGCGACAGTACACGACATTCGTCTCTGTTGCTGACATTTCATGACTCTGTTGTTTGCAAAGCACCTATGCGTGGAAGGAGCTCGGTTGACCACCCTAGAACATGCGTCGCTCGCCGCACCTGTTTTCTCACTTCCGATGCTGCGAACTCTTGGCCCAGAGGGGTAACAGATGGGGGGGGCCATCCGGGGGATCATATGGGTAACTATACCATCACATCGGCTGTGCAGTTCTACGCAAAAGCCGTGTTGACCCGAGAACGAACGAGATGATCTGTAGTCTCGTTCCCAGACGTTATAGGGCAGTCGCTCGCTGCGCTCGCGGGCAGAAATCCTACCGGGATAATATGTACAGATGTTGTCGAGGCAGAATTTGATGAAAATTTGATGGGGGAGCACTGCCCTATAACGTCTGGTGTACTTTGACCGTAAACGATGCGCTCAGTGACATCAGTCACGCAAGTCACATCCGAAATTCTCGAGTACTTTTGCTCTTTTGAAGTCACTGAGGCCCCAAATAATACACATTTTTGACTCACAACCTCCAGCACACAATACTACTCCCTTTAGCGCGGTGGAACTTTATTAGGGTGGAAGTCAGAGGCCTAAAACCCTTGTCTTTGGGTCAGAATTCGGAAAACATGGGCACAACATGCTACTGAAGGGCGGAAATCGTGTTTATACAAATTAATTATCATTGCAGGATTGGATCATATGATATGGATTTATCTGGGCTCAAAAACCGCGCTTTGAATATGTGCAGAACTCCGTGTTGAGCAGGCATCAATCTTGAAGGTTGTTCAGTAACAGACGGTATCCCCTGCAAACACAGAGTTTACCCTATTGAATCAGTCGAAGTGTATCCACGTCATAAAATAACGGATAGGGCATTTTCCTTGGTCCCAATTCACCTGAATTGCCTTCAAAATGTGTGCATCATTGGATCCCCAATAATATCAGGGAAAATATGTTCAAGGGGTATAGCATGTTTCAGAATGTATGAAGAGCATATATATTGAATTCCAGGTCTATTCAGTGAAGGATGCGGGAGGAAGGAATATTTTGGTACAGGCGTGACATGAGTGCACCCTTTACGATCAGAGTGCACCGGATGTTAGGGCGGTGATCTTGCGGCTGATTTCTCATCATTTTGTGCCTCGGACTTTCGGTCCGCTGATCCTACCGCACCCCCGGAACATCTGGAGCCGAGATTAGATGATCTGGTTTCCGCGCTGATCGAGATATGTTACAATTTTTGGCTGGATGTCACAGTAATTTTGAGGCAACAGGCTCCATCGTGACCATGACCCGCCGCAAATTTTGCAACGCAACGACCCCCACCGTGACCGTGACCGTTGCTTCAATACAAGGACGTACAGTATAGCGCTTCCATTGACGCGTCCTTCTCCCACCAATGGCAAGACGTGGCATTATCGGACCGCCGCGCTTGCGATGCATACAATACGCACCCGCTTGTGACATGGATAACGAGCTCGGAGCTCGAGAATCTATCTTCCGACGCGTCACGGGTCCGACAGACGGACCAGACCGCTAGATGAGATATCCGGTTTATTCGAGCGGAATCTGCTCACACTGGCGGACCTGAATGCAAGAAAGGTTGAGTTTCAGCGACGTGTAGATGACTGCGCGAAGGATAGCTGTCGCTGTCGAATCAACGAGAATCAACGATCACGTGGCCCAAACAGCGCGTCGAAATCGAACAATCATAAACAAACAATCGCGGTATCATCCGCTGCAATTCTGAGGGAGGCAGATACACCCGTGTCCGAGAAATAAGCAGCTCCAACCTCATTCAATTTCTATATCCGCAACAAGAAAAAAACTCAACCCCATTGTCGTGTCTACACCTCAATCACCTTCCGAATTCTTGTCCCGCCGTCGACACGGACTGTCTGGTGGATCTACTGCGGCCCATCTATCCTACTTAACCACTCTAGCACAGGGGAGTCACCTGTTTATTCGCCTGTGTAAATTTAGGACAACAGGCTAACTGAGATGTCATAAATTATCCCGAAGTCAAGTGGGGGTAGATGTTTAGGGTTCACTGCAATTCAAAAAGACCTGGTAAGTTAAACAGTACCACAGGTCATACAGCACATCGGGGTAATTCTCCCCCCCCCCCCCCCGCCCCCCCCCACGAGACCGATCCTCTGTCATAGATTCTTGTGCGCTAGCCAGTCGTGATCGCGGGGAGGTGAGCCCCCAATGGACAAGACGCAGTTATAATTATGCTAAATATGCGGCGCCGTCTGACTACCAGGATTTCTGGTTAGTGGATTCTCCGCACTGTCCGCATGGCAGATGGCGAATCCTCCGACGAATGACGGTTTCTATACTTCGGGCTCGCCAGCGCTCGTTTTTCGGGTGTTGCACACCGTTTTAGGAAATGTTCTTGACGTGATTGAAGGTATTTACATAAGGATACAGTCAATTAACAAGCCTATGGCCGTTCTCCACCGATGTTAGGGCGCGAGGCGCGGCTGGATGCTTAGCATTGCGGGAGGATCGACGTCGCTTGGTGCAGATGCCGTGAATCAAATCGGCCAGAGCTCTTCTCCGTTAATTTATGAATTGCGAAGGGAGGCATATGTCTTCTCCAGCTTCCCATCGTATGCCTCACTAAGTGTTGAACAACGGCCTCAAAAACCGAACCCCATAAAGCTTTTCCGCAATTCAGAGCAGAAAAAAAAAATTGGACGAATCCACTGCATAGCCTGACCCCGGATCGAAGGGGTGTCTCGCATGTTTTTCCTTCTCTGAAATCTCGAAGTTTGCGCAGGTGCGGTTCCATCGCTGTCAGGCCGGTGTTGTACTTGTATGAACCTCAGGTGAGTGCAGTACTTCGAGACTCGAAAGATGATGAGTGTGAAGAGAGAATTCGACAATGAAAGTGGTTCAGTATCTCGCAGTTCCACACAAATATCGAATAAAGGGATCGGGAGGGAGGCAAAGCAGATGTGACTTCAAATGGCTCGATCACGAGTCGAACGGGTGCCTTGCGACAAGTATGGCTGGTGCTATCCTACAAAGCGCCGGCCGTTTGGGGTTGAAGGGAAAGGTGCATGGGGAACAAATGAACATCTTATGATCTGTTTCTACGTACAGAGGCAGAGAGCCAGCGCGAACACGCAATGACGATTATATTCAAAATTGAATTGAGAGACCAGGGTATTTGAGCTTCAAAAATTGCTTGTGTAATGATGCGAAAATAGAAGGCTCATGTGAAGCTGTGACTACCAGAAACCTGCGAGTTGAGTCAGAAATAGTCGAGGAGAGAATCGGAAGCCGGACGGCATGTGCATACGAATTGGGAATTATGGAGAAATCAATTCTGGACGTATGTCTAGCTTCATTCCCTGGCGACCCAGCTCTCGCAATTGCTCCAGGGGGCCCGCAACATCAGGAGAAACCGGGATGTCATGCTTGAGCGAGAAGGCCTTGATCTTCCGATCAGCCCATCGCACCGAAAGCATGGTGGCAAGGGCGTCAAGAGGGAGGTCTGAGCCGCAGTCCTCGAGACTGAAACACTCGAGAGCAAGGAGAGACGGGGTATCTGCACCGCCGGCGGGGTCCGCACTCCCAGCCATCCACCCAAACAAAATCTCGAATTCTTGTTTTGACCATCCAATGGTTTTGAGCGTAAGCTCGCGGAGTAAAGGGATGATATGGATGCAGCCATGCATCACATCAAAGTCTGCGAACGACAGAACTAGTGTTTCTACGCAGCATTCGGATTGTCCGATGAGAGATTGTAGGTCTTCAACCACGCCCGGGGGTATATACTCGAGTACGAGGTGTTTTAGCGCCGGACAGTGAGATACCGGAGCAGAGCGGAGTTGCCCCGCCCCGATAGCGATCTGTACCCCAACAAGGCGAAAGTTTTGAGACAGGGAAGGATGCAATGGGAAACCACGAAGGGATGGAATGCGGGCCAAACATGCAACTCCTCGAGTTTCGTCGTCGTCTGTACGAGGATATCGCAACATTTTTTCGCAAGTTTTGCCAGTGCTGAAGAGATCAAGCCGTGTGAGCTGGGACCACGGAAGTGGAATTTGCACCAGCGAAAGTCCTCCGAGTGATGCTTCCCTGAGAAGGGGAGCCTCAAGGAAAGCAGTTACATCGATGTATTCGGAGAACCAGTCGACAGCTTCAAAATGGAGTGTTTTCAAGAGAAGAGAGCCGGCCGCGGAGACTTTCGTTGGGAAAGGGGAGGGTTTGACTCCATATTAGTTTGAAATTCTGCCACCGCGAGGAGCGTTGCGCCAAGATGGCAAGAATTTCTGGGCCGACTTGAGCCCTCGAACGTCCATCGACAGGTCCAAAGGCAGATCGCCTGCGCGTGAAAGCCAGGACTCCACCAGCTTCTTCGGGTTTTTTGTCTTCCTGGAGACATGGCTTATGGTGGTCCACAATGCGCAGGTAGATAGCGCCAAAAGTCTCCATTCCCTGCAGATGCTCGCTAACAGAAGCGGTGCTGGCGGCAGGTCAGGCAGTGGCGATTTCGGCGGCAGATCGCTGCCGTGAACATACCACCAAAACATTTCGGCGGTGAGTTCGGGGGGTATGGTAAGGACGGGATGCACCATTGAGTCCAATTGCTCTAAAGCAAGCTTCCGGTCGCTGTGTAGAGCTGTTAATTGTGCTTCGAGGCTAGCGACTTTTTCACACACTTACAGCCAGCCGCGAGCGAAGAATGAAGGCGGTGACAAGACGGGGAGGTTTTGAAAAGGATTGGCGTCGTCTGGGCCAATCTTTCTTTGGAGGTGAAACGTGGCTTTCAATCGTCGTGGCAGGAAGCAAGGGTCATCACTCCGTCGACGGGGGCACAGCCACTTCTTCATCCATGGGGATAACTCCTGTAACTGTTGTTCGGACCGTGGCATTTCTATTCTACCCCACTGTACATGGGATAGTCTCTTGCACAGACTTCCCACTCGTAACCTCATTCTGAAGTCTGTTGGTTACCGCGGTCTGATTACCGTTACCGCCTCTTATTATATAAGCTACCCGTTTTGTCACGTGCCGCTTCTGGGACGCGACTTCGACGCGTTTCAACCTTTTGAACGCATCAGAATCGTAAATTATGTGTTGGATCTCCCGAAACCCTGACTCAAACTTCTCCAATTTTCTCTAGGATCTTGTGAATGCGTACACCATCTTTTTGCCCAATCAAGTCCATTGATGGGCTATCTTGCTTTATTCTATTCTCAAGACCGGGAGATGGCCGGAATACCTTTTAGAAGACTATTGATTGCCCGTTTTCTCACTTAATATGAACCCAGAACCGCGCTGTTGGCCACGACGCGTCAAGCCGCATCGGCGATGCTTCCCAAAACGGATGGCTTATAGAATGAGGGGCGGTAACGGTAATCAGACCGCGGTAACCAACAGACTAGCACGACCTCCTTGGTTTCTGAGGGGAACGGTGTTCCCCCCAGACCCCTCCTTTGGCCTGACAGCACGTCCTACCTTTTTCATTTTTAAAGCTTATTCTCTATTTCAGAAATCATCTAGCGCGGGGAGACCCCCGCGGACCCCCCTTGACACTCGCCGCTAGCCCACTGCGTGGTGCTCCGCTCGCCGCGGGGGCCCACTGCGTGGGGCCTGGGAACTGATTTTTAGGTGTCTCCTTCACAACACGGCTTATTCTGAGTTATTTATAGCATTTCTGGGCGAGAGTTCTGGATATATCACCGCCTATCTCTCGCGAAGAATTGGTGATATATCATTTCCCCAGATACTGTTGCAGGCCAGGCTGAACGATGCGCAACCATTCACTGATCTACCCCCAACAACTTGAACCCGCAAAATCATAACATAGAAGATTATCGCACCAATGTAGGTAGATAAGAGGGTCCACAGCTATGAGAACAATGGCATTACTTCCAGCCTAGCATGTAAAATATACCAGTGCAAGGTGAGAGTGTGCATTCAAGACACGAGGGAATACTCACCAACGCCATGCCACCAGGTGCCACTTACAATTTGCAGACCAGCGGAGCTCTGGGTATGTTTCTGAAGATAGTACAAGGAACAGACTACACGGTCAGCATGTTCTGAGGCTTCAGAGAGCATTGAGAAGGCCAAACCATCTGATGGTGGGTCGGCACCCATGAAGCACCACATTCAACCCCCTTCTAGCAAACACCGTTTGTAGGCCGGGTTAGGTGTGGCTATGCGTGGGCTATGCATGGCTACACGTCGGCTAACCACCTAGCCGTGGGCAACTAGCCAAGTCACCGTGAGACTAGGTTAGGTCTGGCAAGGTGACGGCAAGCCAGCTCTGGCTAGGTTCATGTAGGGCTTCGGCTAGGCGGTTAGCCGAGGGATAGCCCCACCTAGCGCCACCAGCTACCTTTGTCTGGCTAGTGGCCGTTCAGCTAGAAAGGGCCTGAATGCAGTGAAGGTTGAGGACAAGGAAGGTTGACACACGTGATCACCACTTTGTTTGGGAGTGTCGACGGAGCTTGCCGAAGCCGAGATGATGTCTTGTGACAGAGGAGTGACAGGGGCGTGTCTCCTCTCGCTCAGAACAACCACCAGAACTCCGACATCTTTCGTCTACTGTGAATCGTACACCACCAAACTACTTGGAATTTTCTCTTCATCATGCCACTCTTCGAAAAACACAGTGTCTTAACTCACTCGAGCTGAACTGATCCTCGCTCTCGAGGAGTTTGATATCGAGGATATTTCTGGCAACGTTTCTGCTCTTCGTACCAGGCTTAAAGCACATCTAGCAGACAACAAAGATCTCATGGATAATCCCGACTACATTTCTTTATTCTCCCGTGAGCAACGTGCTCGCTACGCCGAATATCTTCCCGCTTGGGGCGGGATAGGAGGTGACGCAAGGCTCCCCTAAAGCTGATTGGCGGGCTCGAGCCATTCGAGGCTCATTCGCCTCCATCGGTTTAATTGTAATAAACCATTATAAAACCTCAATGCATTCAGCGCCTGTGTGATGCTCCATATCCTTCCGGGTGAAATTCCTTTTCCTTCCACTCTACATCTCGGGTTTTCTGATAATTGCCGTCTTCCGGCTTCATTCCTCGTGGTAACTCCACTCGCCATTGCGAAGAGAAACAACGCTGCACGCATTCTGAGATGCGGTACGTACGATTTCACTCACATATAGACGAAAGAGTTGTCTCGGGGAGGTGGCCCCACCGTATTCGCCTGACTGTATTTCTACAGTTTGTACGTTTGCAGATACCAAGGCTATCAAACAAGATCAATCTGATTATTGCAAGTTACGACTAGCGGTATGGAAGCTTCCCCCGAGTCTGTTCCTTTATTCTGACTGTGGAGGTCAACATCAGCCTTGGTTGTTCCCCGACTGCTCTTGGTTTTATTTAAAAATGAAATCTCCTTAAACTCAAGGAACATGACCCCGGCGCTCCAAAGCATTCATTTACTTGAGCCCCACGGAACACAACACCGATATTCCTTAGACTTGGAGCAAAGGGTTCCTTTGCTCCTTTTTTGCGCCGGGCTGCTTGAATGGAACTTCGCAATTCGTTGTCCTGTTCGCTCTTCTACATCGCTACATCCCCTCCATTTCCGGCTCTGCATCACTTACCTCTCACGAGATTGGTGGTAGTGTTGTCAAAATTGGTTCGAACCCGAACCGAACTGAACTGAACCTGGAGTTCAGGTTCAGGTTCGCGAAATGGTCGAACCTGAACCTCAAGTTCAGTTCGCGGTTCGGGACAAACGAAAAATTGCCGAACCCTTTCGAACCCCCGAACCGATACTGAAGTTCTGCCCAAATGCCGCTACCAAACTGGCCTAAAAGTCATTTCCGTCGTTCCTGCAGGCAACGAGATGCCTGCCTTATGCCTAACCGAGTACCAATCCTGCTGTCTGCCACCATAGTTCGGGTCTCTGCCCCCTTTTACGCAGTCATGATCACGTGTATTCATGACATAAAAGGTACGCCTGGAGAAGCTTTTATCTCAGGCCTTTTGACCCTCTTAAATCTATCTTACCTTCTCTTTCACTCTTCACTCTGGCCGACTCCACAGTTGGCTGCGCTCCAAATGCGAATGGTAAACTCTGAGACATGTCTGGGGTTTTGATCTTCAAGGTATTTTCTCCTGCTCCCGCTACGCCGAAATTGCTGATGCACTCGGCGAAGGCATTCGGAGCCTGGAGCTACATCTTATAAGTATGGTATACACGAAGGAGTGGCCAAGGCAATATCAGGGTGGTCGACAGCAGCATGCAATTTCTTACCATCATTTCTGACAATTGAGAGATCAATTTGGCAGGCATGCCATGATCTCTGGTCCATTGTGATGGCTACAAGTCAGCTGTGCCTCTGAATTTTCACATGGGCACTTTTACGATGTCAAGGTACCTTCTGGATGTGTTCACGAGGCAATATGACTCTAAGCAGAGAGCCTAAAACCTTAAAATATGCAAAATTAGTAAAAATCACCCAAGTTGTCGACTTTCCCAGTGATACATATCCTTTGGACATGGGAATTCAAAGATTTTGCTCTGTATATCTCTAAGGGACCTCCTGACGTCTACTTTAAGCCAACCATCTCAGAAATTGATCCATTATTGGACGAGAAATCTTTGTTTGTCCGAGTTCCAGGTTTGTCCGGAGCGGTGGGTATGCTTCCGGCGAAGCTGCTAGCTGGTCTTTACAGCAAATTCACTTGCAGTTACAGTACACCGCCGCGAATCGCAGTCAACTCGGAGTTTACGCAACTTACGGTTACCTTGCAGCTGACAGCTACTATTAACTTACTGCGCCATGATTCGATGTTGATTTATGGCCCCAGAATGCACTCCAAATTCTCGAGAACAGGGAACGTCCCCTGAGCTTTTTTTATTTTTTCCGCTCAAGATATTGACAGATATAATGCCGATTCGAGCTAATCAGTGTCGCAACAAAGCCACTTCACGGACGTAGATGTTGAGGAATTGGCAAACGAGTACTGAGCATATGGAAATTCACGTTATTCCGAGTTTATTGATCCAGAGGATTTCGAGATTCAGACTTGGCATGACTTCGACCATCTTCAGGATGCTCGGAACTCGCAAGGAACCCGATGCACCTAGGATTAGTCTGTCGAGCTCGAAATCTGGAAGGCTACTATGCTTGGAACTTCAAGGCACCGATCGGTCTCGCATCCCGCACACAG